>CM040240.1:36518204-36576712 GCA_022545495.1 Chrysanthemum lavandulifolium
GATGATGAGATAGTTAAGAGCATGCGAGCTGAAATTTTGTTCATTAACACTTGCAACCCTTTACCCTTGTCATGTGTAATAGGGGTTGTTTGTCGTGAAGATGATCGTGTTCTCTTAGCACAATTCCACCCACCGGAGCTTTCACATTCGACTTTCTAGGCTTCAATAATTCCAAGTTGCAGATCAAGATCATCTTCATCGCTAACTCGGTAACATTCCTTGGTATCTCAGTGTTCTCACCAATTTCCTTTTCCACTTTCTTCCTTTTACATTCCGCTTCTTTGTGGTGTCTCGAATGTTGTGACCTTCAAGTCTCTTTTTAGGAAGAGAAGCATAGGATGCTTGTGAGGTCGACTTGGTCATGGGAGCATTTGGTTGTAGAGGAGGGTGTGACATCACAGAGGATTTGGTTGCTCTTTTCTTGTATTGCTTGAAGTAGTCCTTCTTCTTGATATCTTCTCGTGAGAAGACAATCAGAATTGGCAATCCAAACAGCTTCATTATCCATTCCTCTAGGAACATATTTTAGATTTCCTAAGACATATTCATCTCCTCAGATTATGTAGAGTTGATTCACCCTAGGATTGAATTTGTGAGTTTGTTGTAATCTTCGGATAACCAAATTAGAGAATCTGATGCCGGAATTACAAGCTTGTTCTCGCTTTTTCGGCCTTGAGCTTTGTTCGAAATTGATTCTCGCCGATATGAATGTGTTCATGGATAACGAAAATTCTTCCCAAATACGATCCGAGACATTCACATCAACCCGATTAACGATTCCCCATAGGATTTGCAAGATAGGGATTCTCACTTTATCGAACCCTAATGTTTTGCCGATAAGCACAAGTTAAGAATAGTTGTAATAGCTCTCCGTGGTTGGTACATGTGTCCAACGATGATGTCGATGCTCTTGAAATACTGCTCGATAACCCAACCCAATTAGAAAGACAATCGATCACAAGACCAGTGTGGAGATTCGTAACGAAGGTCGTGGTTACATGGGTGATTCCAAGAGCTTTGCTCGTAATATCGTAATCAATTGTGAACTCTCTATCATCCACCCAAGAGTATTGTGCCGAGATTTGTCCCATTGAACGGTGTTCCGTAATTGTTGAATATAAATGGTCGGAATTGAGCATTGCTTGGTAATTGTTCAAGAAGTTTGTGTTTTGAGGATGTCAATAGAAACTTTGAGTATCGGATTTTGTTGAAGCCTTTGTAGGTCCACATATGCTTGCTTTTTCCAATAATGCCCATTGACTTGGAAGGATTTCTTCGTCTCGAGAGAACTTTGATGATGCCAAGGGTAACGCTCTTTTCGGGATTGAACTTGCCATTGATGTTCTAAGTATTCATACAATCAACAAGAATGAATGGGAACAAAGTTAGATGATAAATGATAAGTGAGACAACATTGAGAGCACCCTTATGACATAGACACATAGAAGTAGTAACTCGTAAGGAGTCCCCAAACACATACAGAGAAAGATTGAGTGGCATAGGTTTCAAATATATGACAACTTTCAAAAGTGAGATATTTCAATGAAGTATAATCTTACAGATAAATAATCATGACGAAATGATAAGGAATTAATGCACAAAAGAGTGCATTGCAAAGGGATCATGTCATGAGCCAAGATACAAATGTAGAAGTGATATAACAATATGCATGAGGAAAAGAAACATTTGGTTGTCGTGAGAGAAACCAAGTACCTTTTGCCTAAAATGTACATGTCATAGTAGATTACATGGAGTAAGTTGACTCAACAAGTTGAATTAGGAGATCCTAAGTATTGTGAGAATGAGATCAACTTTAGCAATAAACCTTTGAGCATTTTAATAACCCTTGACCCTAAGACTAATTCGCAACATGAAAGTGAACAATGTTGCAAACTTGTAAAGACAAGTCGCCATCACTAGAGCCACAGACAAGTCGCTAATAGTTTAGCTCTTTAAGTCGCTATGCTAATTCGCTAACTTGTAAAGACAAGTCGCCATGAACAAGAATTCAGACCAAGTCGCTACAAATCGCTTAACTAAGTCGCTAAAGTTACTAATTCGCTAACTTGTGAAAACAAGTCGCCATGAACAAGAACACAACCAAGTCGCTACAAATTGTTAACTAAGTCGCTAATGTTACCTATTCGCTAACTTGTAAAGACAAGTCGACTACTAACTCGCTAACCAAGTCGCTAGAATAAAATAAACTAATTCGCCATGTAAACATAGTCGCTAATATGAGCGCTAACTCGCCATGAAGAACACTCAAGCTAAGTCGCTACCAAGAACATGTTAAATCGCCATCAAGAACACTCATAACAAAAAACCCAACAGCCCAATCCGCTAACCATTCATCATCAGATCAAGGAGACAAATTATCAAGCAATCTAAATAATATAATCCAAACAATCTGAACATATTCAATCATCATAATAGCAACAAATACACGATTTCATGACAAGTCGAACCTAGGTGGGAGTCAAACAGTCACAAATCACGAGCTCGAAGGATCTCGGATAAGAATACAAGTTAGATACTTAACAAAACGCTTAAGAGAACTAAGATACGAGATTCGAGACAAACCACTTGCTAAGTCGCTAGGATGAGCAGCTTGTCGAGAGGAAAAAGAGAGAGAAACTTAATTGATAAAACAACGGTAAGTCGCTAGGGGTATAGACACCAATTTTGGCAATATGACACATTTGGTCCTTGTGGTTTTAAAATGAAGTGAGGAAAGTCGCTAGTGCAACACAACTTCCCATATATGACAAGTTTGGTCCCTATGGTTTTGATGAACGAGTGGTAAGTCGCAAACACGGATTATAGACTAAGTCTCTAGCATAGATTATCACAATGATGATCACCATGAATCAATTAATCATTTAGTCAAATAAGCATTTAATGCTAGGCACTTAATACATAGGTACACAATGATAATCACATAAGCAAGATATGTCCACTATCTACAAAAACCATAACCAGATAGTTACAAAGGCAAAACGCGACCTCAACTTACTAACGAGCAAGCATTATAACCAAGACAAGCCAATGGCATAGATAGTCAAGAAAAGAAAACATATACCCAATCTCCTCAATCAATGTCATCAAAGACCATTGATTGACATTAATCAACCCGTTATAAAGGAACAAGAATATTTCAATTGTTCGAACTTCATCTATGATCCCGCTATTATTGAATGACATTTCTAGGACCGTAGATGTTATCGATAACAATGAATGTATTCTTTATTAGATTGGGAAAACATGATAAAATTGTAAATTTAAAAGAATGACATAAATATAAAATTAATTTTTTTGAGAGAAACTTTATTTATACACGTATAGAAGAGCGAGTCCAGATTCAAGATGAAAAAGGAGTCAAAGTAAGGAGTACATCAACTCGCATGTCAGAGCTCCCGAATGAGCTATGTTCATTTCGTATGGGAACCAAGTCATGAAGTTCCCGATTGAGTTGAGCATTGCACCAAAAGTCCGAGAGCACATTGTACCGGAAGCACATGTAGACTTGTACATAGAAGGGTTAGTGACATGTTTAATCTCACATTTGGATGCATCACAAGATAACACGATTTATCATTAATGGGGATCCTATTAGGTTCTACATTCTTGAAAAGTTTACCCTGGAATCCACTGAGGCATGATCTAGGAATGTAAGTTCGCTTAAGTCCCGTAAACTTAAAAAGTCCGCTGGGAATCCATTTGAAACCACGCTTATTTGAACTAAATGATTGCACACCCATGTTTTGACTATTTGTCCTTTTGTGATCGTGAGAATTTCTTAGGGATTGATCTATCAAATGATGTTTTGCATGAGACCTAGTTAAACTTATTGCATTTCGATCCGCGAGAGTTGACCATTAGTCCTATGTTTGAGATTCATCATATCTCGACTAGGCAATGAAGTGACCGGTTTTGACAAAATGTATATATTATCAACTTGGGATGTAAGCTTAGATTTCAATGGTTTAGCTCTTTCAAACCTAAAGGCATTAGGTTGTTTAATAACTGCTCGCTTCAAGTGGTTCTAAACATTTGACTTTCCCAAAGTTGAAGGATTTGCAAACTTAGTGTTCATCCTATTTCCAACATACTTCCCGAGCTCATTTTTAGGGCAACAATATTGAAGCTCTTAACCCGAATTTGTGCTTTGAGGTCATCAATATCTTTCATCAAGAGGTTAGATTGATTGACTACCTTAGAGTTTGTTTCCTCAAGGTTCTTTCTTAAATGCTCATTTTCTCTAGAAGGTTGGACACACATAGAGCTAGTTCGAATTTCTAGATTCTAGTGCATCACTCATCTCATGACAAATATATTTCTAGGCTTCGAAAGAAGTGATTTCGCATTGCCTATGGTCGAATCTTTGTCCCGAATCTGGATTTTAACCGATTAATTTCAAAAATTCTCTAAATTCTATAAGCTCCCGATTAGTACACGGTTTTTTTTGCATAAAACATTTCATCCTTTTGTTGTATTTCAATTTGCAAAGAGATACAGTGTTTTTCGAGAATTGAAAATTTGTTTGAAAGCTCATCATATACCCTTTTTCAATCATGTTACTTGCATTAGATTCAGCAACACAAAGATTGATTCCACATTGTTATGTTCGAGTAATAGTCATGTACCTTTTATGAGACTTTGTGTGATCGATAAGTGTACCTTATTGATTGATACCTTTTCGACTCGAAATTTGAGATCGCATCGTTCTCTTCATCCTTTTCATTACAACCGAGATTCGCAATCGCGTCATCTCATTTGGTTCAACTGAATGTAGCATGTCATGTCTCCATTGCTCCATGGAATCTCTTGGCACTCATTCAATTCATTCAAATTTTGTTCTTTTCTTTAGCGCTTCTTGATGTATGTTTCATATTACTCATAAGTTGAATAAATGAGTTTCGAACTCATGAATTTCCATTCCCATGTGTTTCTTGAAAGACATTCCACCATGATTTTATCAAAGTCCGAGGAGTATTCTTCCCGTAAGTGGTCAAATTGGTTGAAGATGGTTTGGAGAAAGACAAGAATCATCACTGAGAACTTTTCTTTGGTAATTTGAAACCCGGTCGTTCTAAGTTAAGTAAAACAGTTCTTGTCAAAGTGGGAAAATCCTCGACGAAGGATGGCACAACTTGTTCGATCCATGGTTGTAGATAAGAGTAATTTGAGAAGCTGACTGAGAAGTTGAAACGGCTCACTAGTGCATTCCATATTCTTAGCATCGTTTGCAGACATTAAGAGTGATTTATTTGAGATGTTTTGATTAATCGATGCTGAATCATTAAGTGCATGACATTCAGATAAGCATTCTGTTTCACTATTTTGTGCTGTGTCATAGAGAGCAAGTACTTTGGTGATTAAAGGATCCGTGATGACTGACATTGTGTTATTATGAATTTCTCCCCAAGTCTCTAGAGATTTAGAACCAAATCGCTACCAACTAAATAGCAATAATCCCAAGTCGTTAGATCAACATCCAAGTCGCTAGAAGATAATGCACCAAGTCGCTACCCGTAGTGGAGATTCCACTACTTGTACTGTAAATCGCTAGATCTAAGTCCCTAGGTCTAAAACTGTAACTCGCTACAAATTTGTAAAGCAAGTCGCTACGAAGAAAATAATCCGTGAGTTAAGTCGCTAGCAAGAAAACCACATAAACATCACTTTTCAATCCAAAACAACCCAACCAAGATGATTCAAGCTACCAAATGAAAACTACACACTTGTGATGATTCTAAACATAAAAGTACTAACAAAATCCAAACTTTAACACAAGAAATCAACCAAATGATGCAAAACCACTAAACTTTTTCAAACTCAAAACCACCTAAAACCACTAGAAATCTAAAGATGAGCAAGATGTGATCCAACTATGGCTCTTGATACCAATTGTTAGATATTGGATTTCACTTACATATCATAGCCTTAACACAATGGGCATATAGATGATTTTAGAGAGAGAAAGTGGGATATTCTAGTAAGAGAAACTTGTAGAATATTAGATTACCAAAGAATATCCAACCTCTACCTTGCAAGGTAGAGGTATTTATAGGTTACAGACTAAACGACCTCCGACGGCTTGTGGATCGTGGATACAAGGGTAAAGACCGTCCTTCCTCCACGGTGTTGCACTAAACTATTTTACGCTACTAACTAACTAATTAACTACATAAAAACGTAACTAACGACAAGTCTACGAGCTAACTTATGCTAGATAATAGTTGGAGTGACCGACTCTTCAATACTGGAATTATCTAATTCCTAATAGGTACTCTGGGATTAGGACGGCTTTGCAATGGTGTTGCCTCCACTGCGACTGAGGAACTGGTTCCTGTATCCCTCGCATTCAGCTCTATGGTGCGCCCTGCGGTAGCAGCTAGAATCGGCTCCTCATTCTCCTTCAAGGGCCGTGCTCCTGTCCTTACCTCTACGGGCTTTGCTAGTCGCACCTCAGAAAGAGATCCATCTATGCAACACAAAACAACATATACACACAAAGTTATATCATGCGCGAAATATAAGGAAGAATGCTCTTACATTATTTACATACAGAGGTACGGAGGAATAAGTACCCACCCCGGCCATGTGCGTCTAAGAAGATTGGGATCTCATCTTGGACCAAAATAATTATGTTGATTCCCATGTGTACCAAAATCCTCAGATAGGCACTAATGGGGATGCGGTTAGCATTTATCGCCCGCATCCCCTACGACATAAGACCCGTGCAACGGGCACTCATCCTCTCTAATGTACCCCGGTATAAAAATCATAATTCCGTGGGAAGCATGTATCATCTACCCGTAAGAAATACTCCTCCAATTCCTAAGTGAATCTAATTTATCCGTAATAACACTGCAGCCTCACCCACTGCTTTTGCAAAGGACACCCACCCATGCGCCCACGTAGTGTGATAAAAGGCGCGGAATAGGTGGATGGTGGGGTTAATCGCTAGCAAACGGCAATTTACCTCAAAATTGGTAATTTTGGCTGCACCAATACAGTGCAACTGCGATATGTGCAGACTATAATAGTTTAACACGTCACATAGAAAGCGAGACAGGGGTACACGTTGATTCGCGAATTCGAATAACCGTGTATATACACCCACTTTCCCTTCGGGGAAGTCCGCAATAGTTGCTCGCGCTCCCGGAACAACCGGATGCACATCCAGAGGTATAAAGTACTCCGAGGTGAATTCCATCAGATCGCTCACGGTGAGGTCGGAGGTAAAGTCAGACAACTGTTTAACCATAGTGTTATTATTTTTCGATAAAGCGCACGCGTGGTTACCTTTGTGATTGGCTAATTTCTGGATTGCAACTATAAAAAATACTTTAACAATGGTGGATGGAATTTTACTGTGAGGGAGACGGTGAAAATGGAACGATAGGTTATATAGTTTTCTCATCCACACGATAAGCGACACGTGACTCCACCAACCTTAACTGTGTGGTTGAGATTGCTTGATGGGACACAAAAAGAACTTTCCCCGAGTTACGAGGCGCCAATTTTTAAATTTACTACTGGATACAATGTATCTAGCGATCTTTCTTTGGCTTCTTTGTTACGCTTGGTGTATTTTCATTGACACGGTTATTAGTCTAGCATCCGCAGCTACGCACTACGCATACTAGACCTGGGGACATGATGACGATAGTCTACATCCGGTCACGAACCCGACTAAAGTCCAACATTCACTTAGCCCTGCACGAGCCGGGCTACACCGACAGAGGTTTGGGCTCACGAAGGCCCAAGCCCAAAGCTATTCATGGAATAGATATCCGTATCTTCTAAATAAGAAGATTATCATTCCCAACCGACTTAGGCGGATACTGCAGAAGGTTGAGGAACACGGAACCAACAAGGATTCCGTGCATATAAAGGGAATCATATCCTCGCTTAAGGTACGATCTCAAACCCTAATTCTCCTTAAACCCTAAACCGATTACTTACTCACGCCGGAGGATAATCGGGAGACAATCCCACGGTAAGCCTAACGGTGTCTTTTGTCTCTTAGTGCGCAGTCTCAAGCAATTAATTCTCAATTGGTACGAGAGCCGGAGCTCCAAACCAGAACGCCCAACTTTTGTATCAACAATAGCATATGCATTCGTGCATAAACTATTTGACGCTCACCCCGGATAAGTAGATAGAGGGCAATGTAGAGAGGCACAATCTGCGCTTATCAAGACTAGGTGGAACATCGAGTGACCTTATACAAAACAACAACAAGATGTAAAAATTAGAAATTTAAGATTAAATCATCATTCAAAGTACAAGAAACATTTTAAGCCATCTTGATATGACAACAACTTACTCAAGGATTGATTTAACATGCAAATAATGGCACCATGAGACATAGTTCTTGAAAGTTTTATCCAGTAAATGCTTTATGGTAGAGCTATCCAACTAACAAAAATCTTGATTGTCAATGGTAATTGTAGAACTATCGAAACAGCCATCGTGATGAATACGACGAACACCATCAGGTTTGGTTTGGTTGATACAATAAAAAAACACATATGCACATAAGACCTCAAATTCACCAGAGACTGTAAAACCGTATATGCAATCTCAATAACACATATGCACCCTCCTTTTTTTGTTTCTTTTTTAACAACCTCTACAGTAATTTAATCTTTTAATCCTAGTTTTTCAAGCAGGGCATATAATGAAAAACCCATTGAACAAGATCTACTTACGAATTCGAAACAACCCATCATATCACAGGTCAATGTGGTTTATAGCGGTTTTTGTGGCCGGCGAAATCTTTCTATCGTCTAGAAATTAAAATCATGTTCTTCGAAAACATATAAAAATAAAATAGAAAAAAAGAAAGAAACTTAAAACCTTAAAAACTTATATGTACAATATTTAATGTTTATACAGTGGACCATCATCTTAACAAGTATTCGGAACCCGCCGCGATGCGGCTGGGTGTTCCGATACCTTTTTCCTTATTTTACACAAACGCATATCATCCCCAAATCCCAAAAACGGTATGATATTGCCAATATCCAACGGTCTGATATTTCCAACTCCCAACGGTTTCCGATTCAATAACAATGGCCTTTTCCGTAGAACTATATGCCATTTTTCTGTAAGCAAAGCAATGGATTATATTACCGAATGCGCATCAACATACGGTAAGTGTTGTTTGTTCCTGCTGATACTCCTCGCTCCAAGATTCCACCAAAGGAATACCAAACCATTCTTGCAATACACCCAAGTGAGCCTAACAATGACAGATTGATCCCCACATAGCATATCCTCCTCAATAAAACACACAAAAAGTATACCTCGATTCATTAATCTCATAAAAGCTACAATACCCATTTTTATAAATTTGACCAGTAAATTATATGAAATAAAATAACTAAAGAAAAGTATTAACATCAATCCAAATGCAAAAGTTACATAAGAAACAAAACCACCTTAAACCCATTTGCATCAGCTTCAAACGAATAGTTAAAGTGAAAAAATAATAAGAATTGATATGGAAACATTTAGCATTTTTATAAAGCCTTCCAAAATATGATCAGAAGCCATATTTCATGCTAATTTTTTCATGCTAGCAGGTATGCATTCTAATGTTTAGTGCCTTGTTGTCGCACTGCTGGTCCAAAGAGTATCAAGCATTGTGTTCACCGCATTGCTCCTCCGGTTGTATCGTCCACTTACGGTAGACCTTAACATGTATGGCTTTGCCAATGTCCGATGGTTTAATGTTTCCCACCCGAACGCTTTCAAGCTCACACCGGGTCTATTCCTACAGATTTTGCTACAAGAGCTAATGCACCACTATTCGACATGTTCTGCAGGACAAACAACCGATGATCATATCGCTTAGTATACGATACGATAAACATGAAAACGTATGGTTAAAGGTATGTAGAGTGTCCGTGTTATGAACTCCACGTGACTAACTAACTAATAGCATTCATTTACAATAATTGGTATCAAGCAAAATAATAAGATAAATAGCACTTGATAACCCAAACAGGGGTATTTGTTTATTACCATATCATCCATGTCCAACCTTATGGAGTTCAACAAATTACGCCTTCGTTAGATCGATCAACAACACGTTTTACCCACTTTAATCGTATAATGCTATATAGTTCAAAGCAAAATCATTTATCAGAACAATTTTACCTCTCTTACGGTTGTTCGCAGGCTCAATATACCCTTCTTTGGTCATTGTCTCCATTAGCTTACGAAGAGTATTTTGATTAGCCCCTCGACCAAGCTTGCTTTGAACCTATATATAATAATGTACTCCGTTGGAAAAGCATGATAGAGTGGTTGCAATAAATGAAAGTGTCATTGTTAGAACATGAAAGTGAAAACTTGGAATCATGTTATGATAATGTTTGAGGGTCAAAAACATTGTGGAAAACTGGTCTAAACTGGTCTAAATGGGTTTATACGTTTTCCAGAATCCCTATTTCACTATTTGACGGTGAAATTAGTCTTTGAACTCCGACTTTCGTATCCACGTAGACATATCTTTTAACCACAATATAGGGAACAAAGGAGCAAAAAAGCTTTAGCCAAATGTTAGCAACCGGGTCAATTTAAATCTAACCTTTTTACATGTTTATCAAAATCCTCAAACCCCTGTGCCTACAAACATTCACAAACAAATAAGCGTCACCGGTCATTCAAATGCGTGCTCAAATGTACACTCAAACTCACCCAACAATGCTTAAAACGATTCGAAATTACTTGTGTGTTTGCATATTATGCAAGAATATTAGTATCGATTCTCCCGACCACAAATAAAAAATAAGGACTTTATAGAAAATCAATAACTTATTATTTTCATTTTGTTACGCTCACAAACCAAAATCCGTGCTATAAGAATCAGAAATGATAAGTCGTTCTACTCACATGAAAGTTACAGGCGTCTTCCATTTTAGAATGTTTGCTAATACAATCAGCGATGATTAACTTTTCAAGATTGGACAAATTGTTTTATCACCACACATCACTGTACGATATGTATAATTGTTTGTGTAAAAAAAGCAAGTTAAATAAATGGATAAAGCTGCATACCACTAATACTGCAAATGATGTACAAAGCTTATCTTTAATATGAGTAACCATTAGAGGAGGTTGCAATCTTTCAAGATCGTTGCCTTTCACGCTTAAAAAAACAATTCTTGCTCCATGCTTAACAAAGGAAGACATAGCTTCGGTTGTAATTCTTGATGTTGCCATTACTAAATCTCATTCGTTTTTCCTGGCTTTATCGTCTACCACTACTCCCATCTGTAGTATTAACCAAAACCGTCTATAAGATACACATCTAAAAACTAATGAAGCACATTACTCATTAAGATTGTGTTTGGAATTAGTGAAATCAATAATTAAGCAAACATGTTGTTCGCCAATTCTGCGACTGGAACTTCACGTCCCTGATGTACACGTCACCATGAATGGTAAGTCTAATGTAAAAGCAAATGGTAAGTCTCTATGTTATCGTAATTCCCATGAATGATATAAGAGCCAACGAATGGGTAAATTTGCTTTGTGTTCATGTCCGATGGGTCAAATAAAAATATCAGCTAATTTTCAACACTTGAAAATAAAACCACTATTTAAAACAAATGTTAGAGATTCACTTCCTAATAAAAAAGCCCAAAGTATATACAAATAATAAAAACCAAAACCCGAAAGTATGACAAAACCCTGATTTCAAAATTCAATTCTTATATGTATATGCTTTAAATGGTCAAACATGAAATAAATAAGAGTTAATTTCATATAAAGATTTAGGTACCTTATTTTTGTGTGTCTTGATTTTGTCGCGATTCGCACCCGGATATCTGGTCATGATCACACCCATCACAAATAAGACATTTGAAATCATTTAAGAAAAGAGATAAGTGAGATGTATCCGAATGAACAAACCTCGTACATGTAATTAAATCTTTGTATCTCTAACCTTAAGTGAGATGTTCTTGACATTTACCAAACACATTGTCGGCATCCTAAAGTCATTGGCAAAGAACCGAAAATAGCAACACCAACATATGATAGAATAAAGGCTGTATATAAAAATAAATTAATTAAAAAAAGAATCTTTAAACCCCAAAATTACACATCGAGAATGAAAACCCAGAACTTTTTTTCCCGAATCCAACAACCTCATCAACCGCATGTTTCCACTCTTGTTTGGGTTTATGATTTATGATGATCTTGATTTTCCTCTTCTAGTTTCTTACTGACTCATTCATGGAGGATCGGTTTTGTGGACACGTACTCGTGGTTTGAAGAGTTTGATAACACGTGTTACTCAATTGCTCGTAGTAGTTTCACATTCGGTGGGTTTATATCACACCATTTTCGATTATTGTATTGGGCTAGAACAACACCATCAGTTTGGGCTTGAGAGTTTGGACCAAAATATATTAATTTTTAAAGAGCTGAATAAAATACAATGGTTTGAAGGTGGCTTGTGCTATATATCTTATATAAATTGGCACAAATGGTATTTTTATAGATTTTAAACCGATTAGTGCTATGTTTTCATGAATCAAACGCACGGACGCCAAGATCAAAAATATATATATCTTAATAATTTATAGACCACATAAAGAAAAAGAAAATAACAAAATAAAACAACAATACTTACCTTATGGTATAAAAAACCATATGTCAAGTGAATCTCCAGGTTTAAGGATCATCATCCCACAAATTAAACCATACGTTTCATTTTATTAATTGTTTATGAATCAATTAAAATAGACCTTATTTAGGGAAACATAATACAATAAATAATAGTTTTGATGTGTTGTAGCAATAAAAGAAAATAAACTGGGAAAGGCGATGGTGTTGCTTATGGAAGGAGGCAGTAGGTGTGGTGTTTAGGAACAAGATGGTGGTTAGGGTTTGAGATTTTAGCTACTGTAATAGTGTTTTTGGTTTCTAGTCAAGAGTGAGTAATAGCTATAAGTCTTGATTTTCAAACCTAAAGTCCAAGATAATGTTGCAATATTTGATATGATTGCAAGCATAATTTAATTTCTTTGGATATATGGTTAGAAGAATGAATGCAGGTCTTGAGGAAAATATGTTACAGATCATGCATTGCAACACGCAGAAAAGTTGCTACAAACCGTGAGCCATTTGTGACAATCTAATATACGTGTAAATTGAACATATATAAGAATATTGATTGCATTCCATAATAATATAATATAGTAAGATCAAGTTTTCTTGCTCCGTTATTCATCACTTTCTCGATCGATGCAAGACATACATGATACACCCCTTTATTTTTACCTTAACCAATAACCAATTGAACCAACCATTTAAATAGATATACTATTAGGAACCCCATACTAGTCACACCAGCTTCCGAAAAGGCTTTAAAAGGTTGTACGGGATAACCCTGACTCCATTCCTGTTCTTCCTGCTCTCATCAGCATTCCTCGAATCAATAATCCTTCCAGTTCCTTCAACTTTCCAGAAAATATTTCATAAGCTGCTTTAATTTCTGGAACAGCCCCAAATGCTGGTTCCATCTTGTCACCGATATACTCCTCATCGGGAGAATGGTTGGATAAAACATCCAAAACTGCCATAACTTGGGAGGCTTGGATTTGCGAAGAAATGTAGATAAAAGTTCATCTTCGGCCGACGCTTAAATGCCTCCCATTCATCATCAGTAGGGTCTTCACATGGCATTTTGACTCGGGCTATTGTCCCCTGTTAGGAATGTACCCTGCATAGTCGTATTGTCCAAAGTTGACAGCTGCATGGTGACCGGATGCTACCCATATTATTGTTGTTAGTATACCGATAAGGTCTTGTGGTGTTTTGAGAACGGGCCACCATGGTTCGTCTTTCTTGTCTGCATGGCCCTGTGTCCTGATCTCTTTCCACCATGCTTGAATCTCTTCGTCGGATTCTACAAGATTTTCTTCTGGGTAGTAATGGTTTACATAGTTTGTAACCCAATCTTTGATGATATCCCATAGGACTAAACCATCATTTGCATACGGATAATCTTCCACCGATAGCTTCAAACCATGTGGTGAATCTGGATCTTCCACAGCCATGCCCCTACAATCAGACGTGGCAAAATGGGAGGGTGAGTAGTATTGTCGGGTAATCAGTCAAAATAAAAACTTTGTTTACATATAAAAAGGTTAGGCTGGGTCGGTCTGGAACACTTTTAGCCCCAGAAAATATATGATTAGTGTGTCGGACACGATATCAAATACAGAGTATAAAAGTCATTTTAGAGAAAAATGTATTATGGAGGTTTATGCATGAAAATGCAATTTTTCTTTAGCGACTTTGACCTTTTTGGCTTCTTAAAGATGAATATAACCAAAATCGACTCATTTATGAGTAGATTGGTCGAAATTAGCACAACTAAATTTTAAACAAGAGCATGGATCATTTACCTTGCAATAAGGTCAGCTGGCAAAGCTTCACGATCAAAACGCCAAAGTTGACCATATGCTATAGAACTCAACTCAATGCTATACTTTCCTGGTGAAAAACACGATTCAATAATTCCACCACTGTTTATGAGGGCTTCTCGAGCCAAACCATTGATCTCCATTGTGTATCGGAAATGAGGGTGCAAGAGATTATGTATAGGGTGCATTTTACTAAGCTGGCGATTCGTTGCAATTATATATGGCTCAGTGCAACAATGTGTCCTCAACCTGAAAATCAACCATCAAATTGTAATGATTAATTAAAAATGTAAATATTGTCTAATGAAATGTTTGATGCATACCAGTGACTAACGAGTTGATGATAACCACTATCATGAGCAAGTGCATGCAACTTAGCGAGCTTCCAGAGCCAAGATCCAGTTGCATCATAACATGGAGTGAACACTGCCCATTGAGGTTTTCCATTACCGGGTGGTCGAACCAACTCAATAGCTAATGGCCTCAGTGTTCCAGTTGGAGTAAGGTACATGAGTGTTCTTGATCCGTATAAAGTTGTTCTCAAATTTGTGAGTTCTCTAACTTTGTTGACATATGGTAGGAAGATATCATGATAATCTAGCATGAAAAGCTTCTTGTTCTCTAATGCCTATATATGATATACCACTCCATGTTAATATATATATTCTTTATATTTCTAAATGACATGAATAAGTACAATTTTAAGAATATTACGGGTGGTTTATGATTGCTTAAATGAAAATGCTTATTCCTTTTGAAATAATCAGATAAACACTTACGAATAAGCAACTCTTGGCCTCTTTATTCGAGACTGACCATTTTCTTTAGATAATCATATCAGCAGTTTGGATAACTTATATATGTAGTGCCAAAAGAAATAAACATTTCTAATAAGCAGTCACAAACAACCCTTACTCATACCTCCTCAAGCGTACAATAGCCTCTGATTTGTCTCTCAATGACCTCTTTGGTTATTGCCGATTCAGGCGGACCATACACCTCAGGGTCGAGTTTACTTGTTATTGGCCATTCCTGCACATATTTAAGGTTTTATCTACTTTTCTAAAGTCTTCTTGTAGATATATAATCAAACATTCATATTAATTAGTTGTAGAATTACAGTAATATCTAACAAGTTGGAATTCATCTTTACTTTCACAACAGGTAGTTGTGTAAGTATATATTTCAATTTTATTTGTGAAAAGCGTACCGTCACCAAGGTAATACTCAAAGGGTTAAGACCAGCAAGGGTTTGTCGACAAAATTCTTCATCTCTAATCCATGCAAACTTATCTCCTGAAAATCGATAAAGTTAAAAAAAATTTACAGTGATAAAACATATGTTCGTATGTGTGTCGAACTGTGTATGCATGCAAGGGAGAGATTTAATTACTGTCAATCATTTCCGGAGTCTCAAAACGCAAGATATTATTTTGGGCATCTTCTAAAGACTTCAAAAGTCTAGGAATAATATTTCCAAGAAATCCTTTACTCTCGAGCGGTGGCAAATTAATTCCCTCGTTGAACAAAGAATCAATGGCTGTGAAGTATGGAAACCCAAGATCTTTGTCAATCAAAGTTGTCTCTAACGAGGGCATGACTGCGTGCAGAACTGAGTATACAGTCTTGTACGAAAATGTTAGATTCTTTACTTCTGAAAAGGCTTCATCCCTTGGCACGTAAATGTCACTGCTTCTAGATTCTGATAATGGATCTGCATTTGCAATTAATTTCAATAATCAGATCAAACAACCATCCTTTTGAAAAGAGCTAATTTTGATAATCGATTAATTAGGACTCATTTTACATGTAACTTTTAACCACCATCAAGTTGGCCTAGTGGCCAAGCATTCAATTAGATATACGATTTGCTACACTTGATCGATCACCTCCATTGCAACAATAATATGCATCATAAAGAATACAAATGAATACCTGCTTTTGTGCGAGCACGACCAGTTTTGCAACGCCTAGGATAAGGGTAGTCCTTGGTACCAAGTACCGGGCGTGCCAATTCTGGATCCTTGTCAGGATCACCTAGATCATTATACACATCGTAATCATAAATTCTATCTATTTTTTTACGTGGTTTATCAGCTACGCCGTCCCCTCGAAGAATTGCTAGTTCCTTTTCTCTGAGAGTTTTGAGACCACTCGGTGTATCGGATGGTAGGCATGCTACCTGCGCCACGCACAACAGACAATGAAGTCAAACAATCGACCACATATTATCAATCCCACCAAAACTAACTTAATATAGTTCTTAGATTCCATGTATTAAGCTGCTACTCATTAAATTAAATTTATTGACTAATCAACAAACCACTTCATTTAACACGTACGAATTTGTATTAGGAAATAGACCTATTTAGAACCAAATCAGTTGATTTAACCTATCCCTTTTTATATTTATTTAGGTCAGGTTATAGCAACCTTAATGGAACAAATTGAGTTAATAAGACAATAAACATATTAAGTGATAAATGATAGTCAAAACTATTTATGTCCTATCATATATCATTTTGTGATTTTACCACACACATGTTTGGCTTTAAATAGATAAACTATAAGATGTATGTACTAATTGACCGTGCTATGTACTCGATTAATTATTGTACTTTTTTCCAAAAAGAAAAAGAAAGTGATAAATTAGAGATGCTTTACCATTTTAGTGAATGAGAATACCGTAAATTTTCTACAATATACTATACACATTGTACAAATTAAAGACTATCTCTAGCTATTTTTATTTTATCTTTTCGCCTTTTTTTACTAGTACATTGGTTCATTGACAACAAGAAGATATAGACAATTGATTAAAACCTTAAGGCCTTGTCAATGAAGAAATGAACTAGTGTATAAATTAGTTGCTAACCTTGTCAAGGAAGAACACGCGTTTTTCGGGGTTATCAAACTTGGAATGAACCCAAGAATTAGAGGTTGCGCTGATCGTGCCTATGGGGAGTCCTTCAATAACAATAGATTCCACAAACATCTCTTCGTGGTGTTCGTTTTCTATCAAAACTGCCCCAATTGAACCAAAATCTTCCGGTACTTCAAATTCTGCTAGATATGTTAAGTCGTCTGCCTTTGACCGCTTCGGTGTGCATAATCCTTTATTGTATCCTTGGGTAATCCGTCTCTTCAAAAATTAAGATTGAAGGACGAAATTAACGAACTAGTATATAAATACCTAAATAACATCTATTTTACCAATACATACAGACATATAAATGATTTTCTCCACATTTTAGTTATTTAATTGTAACATACAATTTTAAGCAAATAATCAATATTATCAATGTTACGTTGAGGTTTTGGATATATATATTAATATATGAGCTAAAATTTTTTTTTTTTTTAATTTGAAACTTTCAACTCTGACTTCTTTTCCTTTTGGTTCAAACTCATATAATATACATTAATTTTATAGCCTAATCTTTGCCACACGAATATATATTATACGTACTTTGACACGCTAATTTATATTAATTGGATATAAGATATATAAAACTTTGCTCATATATCGATTTATTACAGCCGTTGTGCAGAAACAATAACCCTAGTTGAATCAATAGCAACAAAAGAGATCAGCAACTATTGCTAACTGTAAAAGTTAATAAAACTGAGACATGCATGGTTGGTCATATTTCCTTTATGAGGTTCAAATTTTCAATTACTACTAACTGTAAAATTTTATAAATCTTTTGAGTCTTTAACCCTTTTCTTTAATGCACAATAAACGAAATTTTAAGGCATAAAAAGTTTGAGTCTTTATCCCAATGTTTTATTATTAATAAAAAGTAGCAACGGTTAATTGATACAACTAGTACTTACTGCTACTGTTACGTTTCGCCAAACACACCCGTAAAAAACATAAATTTTGGGCCGAAAATATTACGCATCAAAAGAACATTCTACATTGTTTTCTCTTTTTTATGGAATACGAAATGTATTGAAAATTAAAATTTCAAGAACTTTCTTCACAAAATTTTATTCACCGACCTCTTTTATCTTGCGAAAAACACTGAGAACCTTTCGGAAACTTTTTGCACGTCTTACTAAACTGCTTACGGAAAAATCTAGTTTTATTTGATATCTTCCTTCCAAACAACTAAAACACAAAGTCACAAACAATAGATTAAGGACTTTTAAATTCAACCATAATGAGGTTCAAATCATTTTGCTGTTTTATTTAGGTCAAATGATAAAAAAAAATCATATTCTTATCATTTGTTTTTGTGGGTATGAACAATTTTTTTTTTTTGTGGGTCTATACTTTCAAATTCATCCTCTTTATAGTCTATGTGACATTTTTTTCTTCGGGAAAAAAAATCCTATTAGCTAAGAGGCGAAAATGTCCAAAATTTCAAAATACCCTAAAGATGATGAATTTGAAAGTATAGTACCTACAAAAGAAAAAAATTTGTTCATACCACAAAAAAGAAATAGTGTAAAGTATAATATTTTTTTTTATCATTTACGCTTTTATTTACCACTATCACCTGAATAGGCATAAAACGAAAGCATCCAAAGGCCAGCACATTAAACCTTAATGAGGTTCAAATCATTTTACTGTTTTATATATGTCGAAAGTCATCTTTACTAGTGATAGATCAAAATTTCTAACAGGGTGGTCTTTTTCATAATGTATTGGCATGCACTTAAGAAAAGTACAAATAAATTGTTTGAAAAGTAATAATTAAAGACAAGTCTTCGTAATGTCAGTCCTTCCAAGTTCATGAACTCTTTTGGTACCATGAAAATGACTCATCATATCTAAACTCATCTAATCTCCACCACTAAAGGAGAGCGGTCTTTTTAGAAGGGTTTTTCTAACTATTGCAAAGTCATTTAAGCAGCCATCATAAGACATCAGGTAACTAAAAAAGTACATATTGATCAATATAAAAGTACAGATGTTGTCTTTTATATGGGTTCAGTGTCTTTATGTGTATTTTATTGTGCTTAACTAGGGGCAATTGATCAAGTTAGAAAAACTTTTATAAAATTATTTTAGTTAAAATATTGCAATGTCATTTAAATAGGCATATCTGAATGGATAACTAAATAAGTTATTGACTATATTGTCATGCTAGATGGTGCCAGATCTTTTCAATTCTGGCATCCAACTTTTAAGAACGCCCCATCAAATTAAGTGGTTGAAGTTTAAGAGCCAAAAAATGATGTTTTCCGAAGGTGTGTGACATAGATGTTCATAGAATTGATAAGAAATGTTGCTACCATTCTCAAATAAATTTCTTAATGGAAACTTAAACTCATAACCTCTGAGTCAGTGAAAACTCAGATACAGATACCGAGATACGTGTTAATTAAGCCATAAGCTTTTTAGTAATCAAAAGTTTTTGATTTAATCCACATATAGAAATGACTGCTGTCTCAATCTTTAACAAAAAATATATGAGAGTGAAAGTTATATTTAAAACAAGTTTAAGGACTTCAATATATATTCTGTATTGGCACTAACTTTTTTCTATGTTCAATTTCTTTCGGAATATGATCGAAAAAATTACTCCTTCCCGAATAATTTACAATTTCAAATTTTATTTTGTTGATAATTCTTTAATATGTTTTCAGAAGCCTAATGCTTAATAACCTAATTGTGTTAAATGTATTTATGCTTAATAGTATTATACAGTATATATTTAGTATATGCAAGATCTTTTTGCTTAATAGTAGTATACGGTATGCACTTACTAGGGTCAGCCTCGGCTGCAACAAGCTCCAAAAAAAGCGACTTTCCAAGCAAATCGGTGATATCATCAAGTGGTCTTGTAAAACTAAGGTCCGATAGTATCCCACCTACAGTCATCTGGACTGTAATAATAGCTTTCACACTAGTAGTTTTACCACACTAGTCGTGCTAGATTGACCTGCCACAGCTTTAATTTGGCCTACTGAGTTTACGCTATTTCGCTTAGAACAAAAACGTTTAACAGGAAATGCTAGAGTATTATAAGATAGAAATGAAGTAGGGTTTCCACTAGCATCACTACCACTACCATCTCCGGCGATAAACGCCTTCTTGGCACGTGTGATTATTGGCGAACCGGGTGTTTGGTGGTGGTGGTGGTGATTGAGGTGTGTTTTCAACATGTTTTGTGTGTTAGATGCTTTACATGAACTACCATGCGTATGTCTTTGCTTTATATAGAAATAATGATAAGAGCTAGGGATTGAAATTTACAATATTGTCCATGGAAAAATCATAACTTGTGGAATTTGTCTATTATTTTCATACTGTTGACCAAAATTAGAATTTTTATACCATAATGATCCGCTTAGAGCTTAACCCATGGTTAAACACAATCAACTTAACCTGTTATAATTACATTGACCATAATTAACCTGTTATATGTTCACTCTTTTCACCAAAAACTTAACATGTTATAATTACCTACCGAATGGCAGATGAGTGATAGAATTCTTATGACTATAATTACAAAAATATGAAAGGTCTCAACTCTCAAGTTCAAATGGAAACAAACATTGACCATGTCAACCTTTCTAGAAAAGGGAGGATTATATCTAGTTTGATGATGCTTTTTCTTGCAGACCTATATATCATGCACTTATGATCTATAAAATGAATTGAAGTTGACAATCCTTGTCAAACAAATATCTTGATTGCTGTCTTTGATTCAAATGTGATACTTTCGTGCTAAGCGCGCATAGTCTAGATATGGTTTATACATGCACTTTATATTATATATAGCAAACACAAATCAACTTTTAAAACACGTATATTTCTTGCCACGCGGTGATCGATAGCTTTTAACACATTAACATGGTAGAACTTCAAATGAACTGCGATGAAAATCATGAAAAGGCGATCGTTTATATCAATAATCATTAGGATAAAGAAGACTAAAGAATATTCCTTGTAGTATTGTAGAGGTAGGTGGAGGACATAACCAATAATTGTTATTGGTGTGTCACCTCATCATCTCTCCAATAACACTCCGCATTAAAACACCATCTTAAGCAATAATAACTAATAACTTTCTTTTTTTGGTAAAGGGTTTCCTGTAAATGTATTAATCCAAAAACATTTAAGTACAAAGGATATGAGTGAAGTTCCACATCTCACCTGCTACATAGGCAAAAAACTTATATAAAAGACACTTCCTATCATTTAAACAAAAAAAACAAACCACTCTCATTAGGTTACATAAGACACCTACCAAAACAAAATCACTACCTACCACGACCTTGAAGCTTGATATCATACATGTCATAAAAATCATCCAATTGCCCTCATAAATCGTAGTCCTTATCCGCATAGTAATCTTCAAGCTCGTGCCCACCGCCTGTCGAACCGAGAAAATTAGCCGTAGGATTATCCGGTGGAAGCACCTCCTTCTATTTCAAATCACTCACAAGCTTCTCTTGTGAATCCTTACCGGTCTTTTGAGACCCATCCACCTTAGCTTCGCTTTGTATTACCCGGATAATCAACCTTTTTAAAGGATGACCATTATCATCCACAAGAGTAGCTTTTCCATCAATAATTAGCTTTTCAAGCTTCTCAATTTTCTCAACAATAAGAGTAGGACAAGGAATATTGTTCTCATTAGTATCATCCATAGCAAGAGCATCAAATGGGTTTGATGTAGCAATTGTCGTCCCACTCATACTTGCCTCATTATTAATTTTCTCCTTATTAGCATCTCGCTACTTGACACGCCTACATACACCGCTTAGGCTTAGAAGGCTTAAATTTAGCCCCTTTACCCACATCAATACCATGAGACGGCTGTTTCTAAGGCATTTGAACCCCAACCTTTTTCCCTTTAGCATTACGATTATGTGCCTCACTGAAACCATCATTCGTCTTCTCCAAAGTAGGAGAAGCTTCCGCAGCTCACATTAATGTCACTACGAACCGCCTCCTTAACACATTTAGGTCATGGTCAAACACTTTACACTCCTCACAATGAGGAGGTTTCCATTCATACTCAACCTTGATGCATGCTGTAATAAAACCACTATCATCTTTTATTGGGGATAGCCATAGTAAGTTCGTGTTTTAATTCAGAATCCGATGATAATTCCACTAAAGCACGAGCAAAGCTAATACGTCCCCATGAATCAACACATATTGAGCTTGTAAAAGCATCTAACATAATTGGTTTCCCAACTTGTGTAGCTATCAAGCTCAAGCCATCTTCAAAATATGCAAGTAAAGGCACATTATGTAATTTAATCCACACAGGAACGTTAGTTACCTCACTTTTGGTTAGCGACACATCAGGAGTCCATTTGTTAAGAATGAGAGGCGAGTTAAGGATTAACCAAGGGCCCCGTTGAAACACACTGTCTACACCTTCTTTAGAATCAAACTTAAAGAGGAAAACATCCGCATCATTTGTCATAAGCTTCTTCAAACCAAACTTACGCTACGTATTTGTGACATAATTTTAAACAATCGGGAAGGCAATATTCTTGCCAACAAAGAACCAACGAGAGTATTATCATACCGGTTTAAAACACTCTCCATAGCAGCCTTTGGTAACAAAGTGTCATGATTTTCAATATGATTCTCATTAATCAAAGGTTGAAAGTTAAACTTCCTAGTGACACGCTTTGGACTTAAAACATTAGCAAAGGCGAGAACCCATGTGCACACTAGGGCTAGTTACGTGCTTTAGGAGCCGCTTTGTACACCACTATAACTCGACATAGCATTCTCCGCATTCTATAATTCAACTTCACGCATTGCTACCTCAAAATTCTTACAAGCATTCAATACCACCTGATCAATACCATCTGGTTGACTAGCCACATCATTAACATTAATAGCTTCACTAGATGTATTAGTAGCAGCCAACGAAGGAACAACCTTAGGATCCTTAGCAACGGTATCATCACACATTCCAATCAGTTGAGAAGGAGCAGCCATAGGAGCAGCCCTAGAATCAGTTGCACCCCCACTAACACTTGCATTAGCAATAGGGACTGTACCGGAATCATGTATATTCGGAGGAATAACATCATCTTTTGGAGACGAATCAGCACCCAAATGCATATTATAATTAATGCCGCCATCAATAGTATTATGCGAGCAACCACTTCGCGATTGATACACCAACCTTAGTAGCAACCTCATTAATACAACCACTTCAAAGATCCTTTTTCCGATCATACCTCAACTTAGATGTAGGATCGTTGTTTAGTAAACTCTTTTCCATCTCTCTTAACCCACGAACAAGTCACTAATGATATTGTAAACCACGAATAACATAAACCAAGATTCAACAAACACAACCAAAGCAGTTAGGGTTTTAAGCGTCAAGCACCACCAATACCTAACCACCACCATAATGATAATCGATGTAAAATAAATAAAAGTGATTAAGATCACCGACTAAGAATAAGCAGAAAAAATCGATTTAAAAAACCGATTAAGTATTAGGCGGTTTAAAACCATAAGAAACGATTATACTAAAAAAACCTAAAAATTTGTAAATAAGAAAGCGAATCTCAATTCAGGAGAATGATAAACACAAGTGTTGGTCACCCTTCAAACAAATCGCTGCAAAAACACAATGAATTAGGCAAGATTAGAAGAAAAAATTGGGGTTGTTAGGGTTAAAAATCGGCAAGAGAGGAGAGAGCCTTTTAGGGTCTTTTTTTCCCCCTAATAACCAATAACTGTTATTAATACATGTAGGTCACATTTTTTTTAATTTATTTTTTGTTCTTTCGTTTTTTTTAAAGTATAATAAATAAAGAAACTACATTTCGGCTTGTTGTTGTCGTTCTAGATGTAGTTGTCAAAGATGATCTACAAGATCATGTTGAAGGTTGGTACACACATCTTTGTCACGTAGTTCCTTTTGGTTCCTTCTGTGTATGTCGCATCTCTCGATCCATGTACGTTGCATATTGGCTACGAGACTAACATATATTTCGTTAAATTCACTTATTTGAAATTTTTGATCTTTTAGTATCATGTTATGCAATATGATACAACAATACATAATCCTATGTATTTTATGCACCTGGTAAGCATGTGCGGGATGTGCTATCATCCCCATCGACTCTGAAGGACACCAAAAGCCCATTCCACATCTTTTCTTGTGCTTTCTTTGGCCTTCTTAAAATTTAAGAGCGATCGCATATGATTTGACAAAAGTAGACCAAATGGGATAAATACCATCTAGTAGATAATATCCTCTATTGTATTTTTAACCATTCACCGTAAACGGGGACTCGGAAGCTACATCGTCATTGAGGTCATCCAAAAAATTAGAACGATATAGAACATTTAGGACGTTAATGGAACCTCTATACCAAATAATATATGCCAAATCCATAAATTTTGTGATGCACCTGCTTCAAGCATTATTATCGTATATTTGTGACCCCCATTTGAATTGCTTTGTGTAAGCATTCGGACCATTCCTCCATTCCCAATGCATACAATTAAACTACCAAGCATACCCGAGAACCCATGATAGTTTTCGTGTTTTTCATATATCCTTATAATGTCACTGGGTGAAGGTTTTCATAAATACTTCTCCGAGTATAAATCCCATATACATTTGGTAAAATTTTCTAAACTATCACGACTACAACGCTCACCAATTTGTGAATATTCATCAAAAGAATTGGGTGTTGTATCGCATAACCAATTGACGATGGCGGGCGGCATTTCATTATAGAATGGATGCTTATACCAAAGACATTTGACCATGACCTAAAAATTATAAGTGTTCGGAAAGGCTCAACGTTATAGTTAGATATACCTTCGACTATTTGTAAAAATAGTTTTCTACTCATCCGAAACGTTGCTAAAATTCGTGTATTTTGGATTGTCGCCAAAATAATCATCAAGAGATGTTCTTGGCGTCTTCATAATCTCGGAGTGTGTGCGTCCGAGTGTGTGAGCTATCGGCTCCATTATCATCATCATCGAAGGCTAGAAATTGTTCATTATATTTGTAAAATGTAATAATTCTTCTGATCGAGTTCATCGTCAAAAGGATCCATGAAAGTTAAAAGTGTATCAAATATGGAAAAAGTGGATTGAAATGTATGTAAAACTATATATAAATTGTGCTTTGGTTAGAATGTTTGAAAAATATAAGTTAAAAGTGGGTATTTATATGTGAAAAATAGGGAATTTTTTTATCCATTGCATATTAACGTTAATAACGACCAGCGGTTCTACCGCTGGAAGCACGTCGGTGCGAGGACCAATGGTGTCGGTGCCGATGTACTACTTTAATAATTTAAATTATAAGCTAATTCAACGCTTATTGGTCAAAAAATTTAGCGAATGGCGTGGACTTATATAGTCTCCAAATTGGACTTACTTTGTACTGCTCTCTTAACTTTAATAATTTAAATTATAAACTAATTCTCTCCAACTTCTTTGGAGTTTGCATAAATGAAATTTAATATCAAATTCCAAATAAACTATATATATTTATTCCAAATCACATGAAATACCCACAAAAGTTTTATAAACATCAATATTACCTAAATATTCACACATATTATAATATGTATGAACAATCGATCCGATTAATTCTCGACACATTTGAGGGCTTCATCCAATTTTAGTATGTAACATCGATTTCAAATCATGATAAATTAGTCACTAAAAATCAAAACCATAGTTATCCAAGACAAAATAAGATAAAAAAGCATGTTACGAAATCCTCTTATTTAACCCTTAGAATCCCAAAAGTAATGTTTAATGGTAAGAATAACGAATATTTGGTGTTCAAACGGTTTTTGTATTGGTGGCGTGTAAAGTCGTGGTATTCTTAAATTACTTTATATATGGAAACCCTCATGAAACTCAATTAATTAGTCTAATGATAATTGATGAAGTGAGAAGTTAGCAAGTGGTCGGAAGTTAGCAAGGGTACGTGGTCGTAAGATTGATAAGTCTAAGGATAATAAGGCGTCGAGTTTGAATGTGGTGAATTCTAAAGTAGTAGATGGTGATGGTCTGGGATCGTTCTCAAGCTTGTCAAAGGCTTTTGGTAACACATCTCCTACTTCATTAGTTGCTAAGATATATGATACTGAGAGTCAATTGCTTTAAGATAAGCTCATGTTAGTGGGAGAAGATGGGAAACCATTAAAACCTTCTAAGGAAGCTTCAAGCAATGCATGTATTGATGTGGTAAGATAGGAAAGTATTATGGCTGATGTTGTTGGTGGTACTTCGATTGCTACTAACCAAGGAACGTAAATGGATGATTTTGGGCAAAACCTAGTGAGAATACCTTGAGTTCATTTGCTAATGTGCTTAATGTTGATAGAAACAAAACGCAAGTTAACTTTCATGTTCTTATTATGATTGCTGCTAGTGAATGCAAAATAATGATACTTAGATCATTTGTGGAGGAGGTAAGTGGCAAATTGGCTAATTCATTATACGGTTATTTCATTGGTAAACGTGTGATGTTTCCAGTTGTGCAGAATTATGTTTTTAACGCTTGGCTTTTTCTTTTTCTTTAAGACGATTTTAACGTTTTTAATGCGTTTCCAATTGTTCAAAAGATTATGATGAACACCAATGATTTTTTATTTTTCAAATTTGGTTAAAAAAAAGGGTTGATAATATACATGAGAATTGTCCTTGGATGATTCGTACCATAACGATAATTCCTAGAAAATGAAATACTTCTACTAATTTGAAAAAAAAAAGAAAAAAAAAAAGAAAAAAAAGGTAACTCTTGTTCCGGTTTGGGTTATACTTCATGATACTTTTATGGCTAATGTAATTAAATTTGGTAAACCGTTAATGCTTGATTCATTTATTAGTATGATGTGCAACGAATCATGGGAACGAAATAGCTATGCACGTATTATGATTGAAGTAAGTGCCGAAAACAATTTGAAGGACTCAATGGTTATTGCTATTCCGAATTTGGGTGATGGAGGATACATGTTTGAACAATTACTATTGAATACGAATGAACTCCTCTGCGATGTGCCAATTGCAGGATTTTGTGACATGACTCTGAACATTTGCCTAAAACGGTTCCTACTAAGCCTGTGACTCGTGGGGAGGTGCATTTGGTGGTACGAAGTTGAATCAAAGTAATGCTAGAATTGTTGGAAAGAAACCGACTAATGGCTTTAATGTGGGTTCTAGAATTTAGTTTAAGTCGACTATACATGTAGATAAACCTATTTCTAAGAAGAATGGTGCTAGTACAAGCTGATCTGAAGAACAATACTGAAACACCTAGAAGAGAGGCAAGTTGCTCGAACTCATTTGATGCACTTAGGTCGGTTGAAAATGATGATGTGTTAGGTGCAAATGGGGGTAGATCCATGAGGGTTGAAACTGCTATAGACGAGGGGCAAAGGATGATGCGGAGCCTATTAAGATCTTGTTGAGTACGTCTAATGATGTTACACTTTTTTGAATGAGGTACAATTGGCAAATGACCAGCCAACGTCTAATGTGGTTGATTTGAATATAGAAAAAAACAAGGATAGTTATGTGGGTGATGAGGATAGTAATAATGAAATAGAAGAGGTTTTTGACAAAACGACTGATTTCATGGCATCCAAGAGTTGTGGTAGAATGAGGAGGAAGAGCCTAAAGATTATTATGATGATAACCCGTTTGATGATGATGACTGCGAAAATTTTGACTAAATAGCAAATAGCTTTTTGTGACGCTCATGATATAAAGGTTCATGGTCATACTATACGTTAGTAGTTTTATAGAGTAGTTTTTCATAAGTTTGTTTTGTCATTTTTATCGTAGGTTCGGTTTGAAGCACAAATAATTTGTTTGTTTTCTCGCCTATATAACAGGCTGAAATGTAGAATTCACTCACATCTTATGTTCTTAAATGATTTTTGAATAATAAAATTTACCGGATGTAAAATACACCTTTTAACAAAAAAATAATAATGTAACAAATCTTTTGCCACAAGATCATATTGAATGTTTTAAAAGTTTTATTGTTTACTGATAATTGCTTAATTTTTTATTATCATAATATTATATCTTCTTACAATATTAATATCCATGGTAGCTTTTCAACTTTTGGTGTTCATCTTCACAGCTATTGACATTTTCAAGTAACTTTTGGTCGCGAATGAATAGACCTCTTGTCTAAACGGACCTTTAATGATAGATTTTTCAAGCCACATTTCCTAAGTAAGAAACCCCTTTTACATAGCATCTAAACTATTCTAAACTCCTAAAATAATTAGACGAATTTAATACTTAAGTTATAATCAAATGTATGCAAAACACGAAGAAAATAAACCACTACACTTATAAGATACTTTTGGTTAACTGCTTTTAGTTTTGGGTTAGAGTAAAATGCAGAAATCGTCCCTGTGGTTTGCCAAGATTGCATAAATCGTCCCTGACATTCCATAAGTGCAGGCGGTTTCCCTGTGGGGAAACCTTTGGATCATTTTAGTCCCTGGATTTAACGGGCGTTAAGTGGATTCCGTTAACAATTACATGTTAGCCCCTTTTGGCTAACGACCGTTGTAGCATCCATCCTTTAAACTAACAACCATTTATAATTTAATATTTTCGATTTATTTAAAGTTTTTCGACTTTTTATATACATTTTATAAAAATTATACATTTTATACAAGTTTTATACGCTTTTATATATGTTTTGTATACCCTTTTATATACGTTGTTGTATACATTTTATACAATCTTGTATATAAACACGTATATAAACTTATAAAATCACGATATAAACACGTATATTTTTATACAATCGTGGTTTGCCAACAACGTTCTTATATAAACACTTATATAAACTTATAAAAATCATTTTTTTAACGAACACTATTAACTAAACACTGAAATCGGAAGCAGCTAAAGAATGAAAGTTTATGACATTCTTGTCATTGCCGATGCATGCTTGTAAGTCGCTCTAGTGGAAATTAAGGTATGGTGGCGTGCTTTAAGCTTCAAACGTCTTCTCCCTATTCCAAGTACCAAGTAGATAGAGACGAATGTGGTAGTAGGGTGACTAAGTTTAGTATAAAGGGTATGTTATAAAGTTGAGTAAATTACACGGATGGTCCCTAAGGTTTGTCAAAGTTTCACTCACAAATCCTCGAATGTTTAAAGTTGCAAGGATAGTCCTTATCTCTCGAAAGAATAACACCTATGGTCCTTTATTTAACTCGATGTTAAGTAAGTTCCGTTATAATTTACACTTTTAGCCCTTTTGGTTAACAATTGTTGCCTCGTCACCCTTTATCATAACGGACGCTTATAATTTAAAGATTTTCAAATTTAGGCACGCTTTTATACGCTTTCTTATGTTTTCATCCGTTTCGTCCGCTTTTATACGCCGTCCGCTTTATCGTTTTATCCGTTTTCGTCCGCTTTTATACGTTCATCCGCTTTTATACGCCGTCCATTTTTATACGCTTTCATCCGCTTTTCTTACGCTTCCATACGCTTTCATCCGCTTTTCTTACGCTTCCATACGCCGCCGTTTGCTTATATATTTTTTACATTTTGGTCCTTTTTTATATGTTTTCATCCGTTTTTCTTCTATTTTATACATTTTCATACGCTTTTATCCGTTATCATATAATTTCATCCGCGTAATACTTTTTATCCATTTTCGCCCGCTTTTACACGCTTTTCACGCTCATAAGTTTTCATCCATTTTTATCCATTTTCTTATGTTTTAACGCTTTCATCCAATTTTATATGTTTTAGCTCGCTTTATACGCTTTTTATGCGTTTAATCCGCCTTTATACATTTTCTTACGCTTTATCGTTTCATACTTTTTATACGTAAGAAAACAAACGAAATGTATAAAAACGGATAAAAGCAAATTAAAACATATCGAAACGAACTAAAACGATAAAATGTAAGAAAACGATAATATTTAAAAAATATAAAACGGATAAAAGTAGACGAAAACGAATAAAATGAACGAAAATGGATAAAACGTATAACACGGATGAAACGATAAAACGAATTAAAACAAAAACAAATAAAACGGGTAAAACAGATAAAACGTAAATACGATGAAAACGATAAAATGGACGAAAATAAATAAAACATATGAAATGAATAAAATGGATTTAAATCGATAAAACGATAAATACGGATGAAAATGTATAAAATGCATAAAACAAATAAAATTGGATGAAAACGATAAAAACATATGAAAACGATAAAAGCAGATTTAAAACGGATAAAACGCGAGAAAACGATAAAATCAAACAAAACGCATAAAACGGACCAAAATATAAAAAATTTGAAAGCAACGGCTAAATGTATAAAATGTATTAAAACGGATGAACACGTAAGAAAAACTATGAAAACGATAAAACGGACGAAACGAATAAAATCGGACGAAAACGTATAAAAACGGACAAAACGTATAAAACGGACAAAAACGGATGAAAACGTATAAAAACGTGCCTAAATTTGAAAATCTTTAAATTATAAACGTCCGTTATGATAAAGGACTGACGAGGCAACGATTGTTAACCAAAAGGGCTAAAAGTGTAAATTATAATGGACCTTACTTAACAACAGTTAAATAAAGGACCATAGGTGTTATTCTTTTAAGAGATAGGGACTATCCATGCAACTTTAAACTTTCAGGGACTGTGAGTGAAATTTTGGATAAACCTTATGGACCATCCGTGTAATTTACTCTAAAAAGTTAATCAACCAGTTACTTCTCCTAAGAATAGATGTGCAATTATAATAGTCTCAGACAGTATACCCCTGATATTGACCCTTGGCATCAAATTAATCTATAGCTTTAAAAAGATCAAGGACAAGAAACTATAAGGTATAGGGGCTAGAATTAAATCACCATGATTTGAAAGATTGTTAATGCCTAACCAAAGGCACCAATGACCTTGCTGTTGAGGAGTATAATGCAAATTCGTTGGGCAGCAGCTAATGATGCTAATACCTATAGGGCTTGTTTATAGCTTAGTACTCTCAATCACAAATCTATGTATTTTTTTGTCAAGCGATCGAAAGTAACTATGTGCTCTTCTTGAGTACGAGCCTCATCGATACCTAATTGTGATATACGTGTTTAAATACGTATAAAAATGTATACAACAACGTATATAAGAACGTGTATAAAAATGTATACAAAACGTATATAAAAACGTAAAAAAACTTGTATAAAAATGTATAAATTTTTTATAAAAATGTATATAAAAAGTCGAAAAACTTTAGATAAATTGAAAATATTAAATTATAAATGGTCGTTAGTTTAAAGGATGGATCGTCAGAATCAATGCCGTTAGCAAAAGGCTAACGTGTAATTGTTAACTAATCCACTTAACGCTCGTTAAAGCCTGGGACTAAATGATCCAAAGGCTTCCTCATGTGAGCGCCGCCGCGACTTATGGAATGTCGGGACGATTTATGCAATCTTGGCAAACCGCAGGACGAATTTCGTGATTTTACTCTTTGGGTTATTAAGACAAAACGTATCATCTTGTCACTTTTATCGTTGTGTGTATCGTCCTTTATTTTTTTTTCAATTTTATTGGCAACCTTTCAATTCGCTTATTATGTGTAATAAACTTTAAAATTTCGATCATTGTGTGTATTTTTGATTATTTAGTATACAAAATGACCATTTTACCCTTCAAAATTTGAAAAAATAAGGGTAAATAATTAAAATACACATAATAAGCACTAATTTAAAAGTTTGTGTCAAAATTAAAGAAAATAAATAACCATACACACAACGCCAAAAGTGTCACAAGATGATAAATTTTACGCTTAATAACCCTTTGTTTTATGTAAAATTTAATCTAGATAAACAAAAATGATAGTTCTTCACAGCCCGAAATATTTATAACTTACGTTTCACATAAAAATAAAACAAAAGTGCCTTATGTAAATTTTAAACTTCGAAAATGACACACAAGAGTTCGCAAAGAAGTAAGATTTCTATACACTCGTAAATAATGTTTGACACACTAATCACTAATGTTATCAAATTCATTTTCTAACACATTATTTTCTTGCTATTTTCTGTGTCAGCCTAATTAAACTTAGAAAAGCTAGCATGTGTTTCTCGTGAAATCGTACGTCACCATCATGTGTTTCTTGTTTTCTTTCAAAGACATACAATGGTCCCAGTATTATTATGTGGATACGTCTGGTCCTGTGGCAATCTATCAAGGACCCAATATCGATCTTTCAAGATAACCAGAGTCCGGACTAGGTGTGAAATTATCCAGTGCTTTTTTTTTTTTTTTTTTTTTTTTTTAGCATTGGTCCAAATGTCTAATATATTTTATTATTCTCTAAAAATAAAAAGAAAATAAAAAATGAGAAGCTCTTCACGTATATCTTTATATATTGCATGTTTTTTTAATGCCATGAAACGATAATACTTTTCTTGTTATTCACATGTTTATATGTAAGTCTAAAACATTCAATTCGTTCATACCTAAGACTGTAAGATTAAAAAAATATATAAAAAAAAATAAATAAAATTCTTGTATTTTTTAAGGTGATTTAGGTTTTTCACCAAAATATTATAATGTTAACTAATTTGAAAACTCACACCTCCGTAATTAGGCAGTGCTGCCCTTAAGGGAGAGCGACAGCCCATGAGCCCTAAAATTGGAGGGCTTCAAATTTACCTCAAATGTTATTACAATACAATAGCCAATTAGTTTTCTTGAAAAATCCTATATGGTCATAAATGAATAGTTAGATATTATATGTCTCTGTGAAACAGAGTAATAGTTGGAAAAGTTACCTCTATAAGCTTTTAAATGCTCAAACACAATCACTATGAACATGGTCATCCTTAAAAATTCGGAGGCTCTCAAGGAAAAAACATATAATCAATGTTAAAACTCAAACACCACGTCCCCGCAATCTGATACTATTTCATCATTTGATGAATCCTATCATACTATTTCATGTGAGATAGTATTAAAAATAAGATAGTGTAGGAAGCCATATATGTAGTGACATGTGGATATTCAATTTATTTAATAAAAAAAATGAATTTAATACATGAAAGGGTATAATAGTAACTTGAGTTAACCACTTTAAAAAAATGCACTGTAATTTGAGTTGTGTTTGACCATTTCAATGAAAGCCACTATTATCTTATCTGGTGTTTAAAACTGTTCCTAACATCCATCTCTCAACCCTATCACCTACCTCTCTCTCATGACGATCTGCAACCTCGATCACTTGTCCATAAATCTAACCCGTTTGAGATGGTCATTGCTTTTAAGGGCATTTTTTGTAATTGACAAACCCCTCATATTTCTCCCATATTAATCTGGTTTTCCTATTTGCTTTCATATTTCTCTTTATCGACCAAAACCAGTAAGTTCTTCCTTGTTCATCCCACTCGTCGTTGGCAACCTTCAAATTTTTAAATCCGCTTTTGTCCATGATACATGATAGGCAGAACCTAAAAGGTGATAAGATTTTCAACATGTGATGAGAAACGACGAGATTTCTACTTTTTCTTGTTCGTGATCGTTTTCCAATAACGACATGATTGAGGAAAAATATTGTGAATGCTCTATTTTTCTGTTTGTTCATCAAGATGATACATGTGTCAGATTCATTATCGATCATTATAAATCAGTTGTGATGCATCAACTTTTCTTTTGATAATCTAGTATGTTTGTGAAGCTTTGTTTATCAGTTATGAAGATCAGTTTCCTTTTTTTTCTTATGTGAATCATGGGTAACAAGCAAAGAGTATATTTTGTTTTCGTTATTGGTTTATCAGTGGTTTAAATATCTGTTGACAGTTGTGTATAGTATCATGAGATTCAACATCATTTAGTGTTATTTTTAATAGAAAAACAAGTTTCGCGCTATATGCTTTACCCAAAAAAAAAAGTTTCGCGCTATATTCGTGTATCAAATGAATGCTGAATCTCATGATACAAATGACGTTGAATCTCATAGACGTTCATTCCTTAACAAAAACTAGTAATTCAACATCGATGTTCATTCTATTTTTTTTAATAGATGTTCATTTCTGTATTCGATGCAATCTCACGATATACCCATATGTGTCTATTATATTACACTTTCTCGATCAGTTGTACCTTTATGAATGTATCATATCATTTGGGTGACAATTAGTAGTATCCGTTAAGGAATGAACGTCTATATATGTGCATCGCTTTACGTCTGTAAACAAAACACCAAACCCATCTACGTAAGGTTTTCTTATTCGAAATCAAATTATGTGAATGAAATATAAATTAAAAAAAAAATGCTAAATAATGGAAAACCACGACAGGGATATACCCGTGAATCAAGCTTGGAAATATTAGTTGTTAAACATGCCTATGTTTCAAGATATTTACTATAATGCCATTTTGTTATTTTATTCAATGATCTCCTTGGTTGATACATCCGACGGCTAAGATCGCTTCCTATTCTTTTCTACTTTAAGACACTATCTCACGTTAATCTCACTCTAGGATAGAGTTAAAATGAAAAGTTTCTTATAATAAAAAGAATGAGAAGCGATGTGGAAGTGACATGTGTCACCTTCACATCACCATGCCACGTGACATGTGTCACAACCCCCGCATGAAAAAATATTTTTCCAAAAAAATTTATTAAAATTTCGCATCACAACGCGGTTATAAAAATAGTGCATCACAATCATAATTGTGATGCAAGAACTTATAATCTTAATGCACTAAAATCATGATTATGATGCGATGACTTTATAATCAGTAATGCAAGAACTTATAACCTTAATGCACTAATAAGTTTTGGTGCATCTTTATTATAAGTTCTTGCATCATAGTTAATAGTTAAGTGCATCAATTATGATGCACTCAAATCAAGGTTATAACCTTAATGCACTAAAATCATGATTGTGATGCAAGAACTTTATAACTATGATGCGAGAATTTATAACCTTAATGCACTAAAATCATAATTGTGACACAAGAACTTATAACCTTAATGCACTAATAAGTTTTGGTGCATCTTTATTATAAGTTCTCGCATCATATAATTAATAGTTAAGTGCATCAAGTATGATGCACTAAAATCAAGGTTATAACCTTAATCCTTAAATCATGATTGTAAAATCATAATTGTGATGCAAGAAAAATTTATGAAAAAAATTTTGCCCAAAAAAAAATTTGTCGGGAAAAAATTTTTGTTTGGGACCTTTTTTCCTTTTTCTTTTTCTTTTACTTTTCTTTCGTCTCCTGATAAATCGAGTATGGAGAGCCCGGGTGGGGCATCAACCACTGGCCCAAGAGCCCGGTATTTTCGTAAACGTAAAAGAGGGACGAGTGACAAGGGGGAATGGTTGCCCGGCTTTCTCGGCCTGGTATCCTGCACCTAGATAGGTTCATTGATCACATATGACATTCTGAAAAGTTTGTATTTTGTTTATGCTGCTAACTCTAAGTTTGGTCCTACTTCTGCGATAGAGATGGAAAGGAACTTGACTTTTTGGCCAGATTCCGGCTGATTCACCGACGTGCCCTTTTCTGCTGACTCGCTGCCCGTAGCTCGTTGTTTTATAGGCTTTATCATATTAAGTCGGAAGAGTTTAGTATGTCCCCCCTTATTCCCGACATGCTATGGTGCCCCGAGGTGGATATGAGGCATTTGATTAGGACATTTCACAATGATCCGAACACTTTGTCGCTGAAGTGAGGGCCATGTGGAAGCGGAGGGAGCGAAAGCTGGATCGGGTTTCGTTTGACTGCTGCTGTTAGAACACCATAATATTCGCCCCTTACTAGTAAGGGAAAAGGCTAGCGCGCAAGGTAAAAGCACTTCTTCCTGGTTGAAGGGCACGCTACAGGCCTACGCTTGTTCCTGCGCGGAACAATAGGCTTTATGAGTTATCAGTCTATTAAGGTAAAGTGATGTTCGGGAGACATGGTCCAAGCCCGGTACGAGGATGACTTGTGCCTAGGGGTGCAATGAGAGCCGGATGAGGGGAGACCCTCACGTCCGGTTCGGAGGGCGGAGCCGACTTTCTCTGGTTTCCGCAACCGTAACCATTTTTCCGATTACATAAACCTTTTATTCCATAATAAATGGGCAATAGTTAGGAGAGGTGCGCCAGCGGCGAGCAGAAGCAAGGTTATTAGATACCAACTTTATAATGTTTTAATGTGGCTCACGCTTTTTAATGATATTTTGGCAATGCCCCTTCACGTAAAGAGTAGCCATATCCAAAGAACCAACGCAGTTAGTACAGTTCTCCCTATTGGATTTTTCCCTGCGCCTGCTTCCTCGGTCAAAGACTTGGTTGGATGCGGGTGGGGTGGGTATGGTGATGTGGCAAGGTGTGACACGTCGTCACCTTCACACGCCTTCTCATTCTTTTCATCCCTAAGAAACTTTTCATAATAACTAAAACCTATATATAATAATAATAATAATAATAAAATAATAACAAAAGCCATTACAAGCTTAGAATGTGTAATAAAACTTTCTTAGTCGGTCAAAAGTTTGGAAACCATGGTGTACTAAAGCTTATTTTGTAGCAGACATGGCGAATCGTATGAGCCAGATAGATTGATATGGTCATATTCATATGTGATACATTTCTAATCGATAGGGTTTATTGTGTATCATATCGTCATTTTAGCAAACCAAAACTTCTTTGCTCGTTTGCTTTCCAAATCTGTGTAAAAAAAAAATAATTAAAATTAAAATTAAAAATTAAAAATTAAAAATTATTGAGTTGAAAAACTTCTTTAATTTTAGAAGTATGGCTACTTGCAGTAGTAATGACACGATCGATCAACTTTGTGATCCCTATCGATCGGCATTACCGTGGCAAGAATTCACGATCGATCAAAAATAAATTTCTTAGAATAGGTCGCAGGTACGATAGATAGTCGTCCTTGGTGGTGTGTGTTTTTGTGTTTAAATTAAATGAAAATGTATTTTTGTGGGGTATGTTTTTTTAGTATAGGTCGTCTTATTATGCCAAGAAATCGTATGCAAATCGCGAGAGAAAGAAAGCTAACGTAACAGATAAAATGAGGGTCAATCCCGCCTCTTATTGTGTCTAGCCTATGATTCATGCACAAAGGAGTGAGATATGGGGTGATTGAGGCGGATGCAATTTAACTTTAGTTTCCTCACCTGAGGAGCTTCGTGAAATGTTTGATTTCTATATTCATACTAGATATATATTTAATTTTATGATAGAAGAATCAAGAGAATATATATTTGTTATAAGCACCGAGAACTTTTACGAACCTAATATGTTTTGAGATATACTATATGTATTCCTTAGACTTAATGATAGAAGAATCAAGAGAATATATATTTGTTATAAGCACCGTAACAACCTAATATGAGATATCTTGATGTACGAATGCTCAACTAAAACGTGAACATTTCATGAACAATTTGGTAAAAATTTTTTATGTTCGCTTATTTATTAAATGAACGAATATGAACAATATATTACGTTTGTTTAGTTAAAGAACGAACATGAACAACAATCGCGTCTGCTCATTTATGTTCGTTAATGTCCGATTATGTGTTTGTTAATGTTCGTTGATGTTTCATTTATTATTTATGTTCGTATATCATATCATTTAATTGTATAATTATAAAATTAATTTGTTTAAAAAAAAACACTTATAAAACAATATATTGTGCATAATTTATTAAAGTTTATGTTTGTTTGTCTATTTTCATTTATGTTCGAACTTTTATGTCCGCTTAGTGTTCGTTAGTGTCTTAATAAACGAACATAAACGAACATGAGAAACCTATTTTCTTAATAAACGAAAATTTACAAGAAAATTTATCCGCTTGTCCGATTACAATTAAATAAACGAACATGAACAAGGCCCGTCCGGTGTTCGTCCAGTTCGTTTACAACCCTAAGTAAGACCAAAGATCGATTGATTGATCGACATGGGGATCGATCACCTCTTCTGTGGGTGTCGATCGCCCATAGATCGATCATCCATTTTTCGTGTTTTGATCGTCCTGGCGATTGATAATCGTCCCTTTGTTTTGTAAATTTCTTTGTGAATTTCTACTCAATAATGAATAACCATTTTTGTTTAAATGCGTGTGTTTAGTGTGTGTATGTGTTTTCATGAGGTTGAAGATAATGATACGTTTGACTTGTTTTTTTGGTTAAAGGGGCAATTCCATATCTACCTAATTTAAATATGATAATAGACAAATTTACTCAAAACTAGAGTGAAAACGAGCCGAAATGAGCTCGAGCTCGTTTAGGCCGAGCTCGCCTGCTTATATATAAAAAGCTCGAGCTCGAGCTCGAGCTCGTTCGAGCCTCACATTTTGAGCCCGAGCTCGGCCGTGAAATTTTTATGCTCGAGCTCTACCGAGCTCGACTGTTAACACAAAGCTCGACTCAACACAAGGCTCGAGCTCGTTAACACGGTTATAATGATAGAAAATATATATACGATATTTCTAGGGCTCGCTTAGCTCATGAGCCCAAACGAGTTTTTATATAGAGCCCGGCTCGAGCTCGATTATTAAACGAGCCCAAACCAGGCTCGAGCTCGGCTCGAGCTCGCTTAGGCTCGGCCTGCTCGAGCTTTTACCGATCCGATCCCGAGCTTTTCACGAGCGGGCTCTACTGCTTCCACCCCTACTCAAAACATGTTTTAAGTGCATTGTACATTATCGTTCAAAGTTGATTTTTGTATATATGACATTTTCATGTTTAGATTGGGTAAATATGGAATTATCCTTTGGTTAAATGTGTGTAGTTGTTGTGATTACGTTTGACCTTTTTCTCTTTTTTTCTTTTTTTTTTTTTTTTTAAATTTTAGTTTTGTAAATATTATTTTTTAATTTATTCTTTTATTAAAAAAAAGAAAAAAAAACATGTAATAAAATTAAATTTTGTCAGTTGAAAAAAAAATGAAGGTGGTCTTTACTGTAGCGACCAATCGCCTGTAGGTCGTCAGAGAGAAAAATCTGATGTAACAGGTAAAATGGAGGTCAATCGCCTCTCTTACTGTGTCCATTTAGTACAGATAATTATCTTTAGAGACAAATAAGATCTTGACAAGTATATGGAAATGGCAAATGATGGGTATCGATATGATCATAATGTGGTCCATTTCTAAATAAACAACTTAGACGTATTTTTGGTGTAGTTGTTGATATTGACAAATTATCACAAGAAGTTATGCGTTGGAAGATATAAGGATTTCATGGCAATTTGTATTTTGAGAGAACAGTGAGTGCCACCTAGCCGTAGCTCTATACTCGATAAGCAACAAAATAATGACATAGACGTACATATGCACATGGTATGTATGTACGAAAAGTCTGAAAAAGACCAATGATTTTTATTTAGGTTAAACAGGTTTGGATGATGTACGCTTGAGTCCTATTTTATACGGAGTAGGTGGTATGATTCGCTTGTGTAATTTTATGTAATAGGTTACTGATTGCGGAAAGGAATTTCGTGAGAAAAAAAACTAAATTCAGAAAAATAAAAATGATATCCAGCCATAGATTTTAAATAAAAAAGAACAAATTTAAAGAGAGTTGCATCTATTTTTGTAAGTGCATCTGAAAAGTGTTGTTGTAATTCTTTCTTACATTTCTTATTTTAATTTTTCGTCTCATTTGATCTAACTCACTTCTAGATACATGTTAAGAAGAACATCGCACCTAAGTACGTAGAAAGTTAAGAACAAATCACATGAAGTAAAATAGCTTTGTCAGGTTTATAAGACCACTCAAAACAATTATAATGAAAGAGTACGATACTCGTCTGTTGCTCGAGTATATACCGATACAATAGTGATACTCTTACATAATGATTTTTTTTAAACTTGCATGATTTTTAGTGACACTTTTATCGGTAGTTAATTACATTAGTGACACCTTACTGACGGTATTCATATCTTGCGAGTTTTTTTGTCATTCTTTGAGAGAATGCTTTTCAAAGGTATTCTTTTAAATCGGATAACAATCAAATTTCTTCCACACAAATATCATTTAGAATCTTGTGACGTATATTTGATAAAATGAGTATCCTTGTCATTTTCTACAATTAAATATCATGAATGGAAAACAAAAACATACATGTTATCTACTATCAATCATACATGCAATCTATTTTATTGCATTGCAGGAATAAAATTACGAGCAGGTAATAAAATTTAAGCAAAAATTTATATTGTCAACCAGTATGATTATTTGGTATTTTTACCATTATTATCGATGAGGGAGTTATTTCATCTAAAATTTTAAGTAAATATCAATGGACTCATCTCCACCATTCATCTAAAAACAAATCATTGAGATTAAATGCGTTTTATTATTTCACCTATTTTTATAATTTAAATATCTCTAAACCTTTAATCGTTAAGCAAAAATAATTATCTTATCGCTGACAACCATTTAATTATCTTTCTATGTGAGGCAGGCGTTTTGATATATTTTCGAAAAAAAAAAAATCGTTTTTTAGTTTTTTCGCTTTTCTTCTTCAAAACCGAAATTTAATGAAATATCATATATGATTTAATCTTAATTTGAATATCACATGTGATATTAGTGTTAAATCATATATGATATCTAATATCATATGTGATCTTAGTGTTAAATCGTATATATGATAAATCACATATGATATCATATCATATATGATTTACCACAAATATCACGTGTCGTATTCAATTGGTGTTAAATCGTATATGGTTTTTATGCAAATTTCGATGAACGTAAAAAGCGAAAAACTTCAAAAAAGTGAAAACACGAAAAAATTTTTGTCGAATGTATATCAAAGTCTTATCTATGAAAGATAATTAAATCTTCGTCGTAATGGTATATTTTTTTTTCGCTGGCGATTAACGATTTGAAAGATATTTATATTTGAAAAAAAGATGAAAGTGAGTTTTTAATTGTTGGGATTAATCTCATCCATTAGATTTAATAAAAATGGAGAGTGGAGATTGATCGTTTGATATGTAAAGCTTTGTCGCCGAATGATCTTAAATCTATTACCGATTTGATCCTCATTGAGCGTGTACAAAAGCGGCCAAACATACATTTAAGATCGTTTGAGACAAAGATTATTTAAATACCGATGGATCGATCTCCACAATTCATTTTATTTGATCTAATGGATGAGATTAATCACAACAATTTAAAACCTCTTTCATCATCTTTTTCAAATATTAATAACTTTCAAAATCGTTAAAAAAAATATATCATTCGACCAGGCGTTTAATTATCTTTTACATAGATAGCACTTTGATATACTTTCGACAAAAAAAAATCGTATTTTTCACGTTTTTTCTAAGTTTTTCGTTTTTACGTTCTTGAAATCTGCGTTAAAAATCATATATGATAAAACACTAATTTGAATATCGCGTGTGATATTATTGTTATTTCATATATGATATTATTGATATATAATATATGATATGTGATATCGTGATATCACATGTGATGTTACATCATATCGCATGTGATATCAAATATCATATATGATTTAACACTAATATCACGTGATATTCAAATCGGTGTTAATCATATATGATTTTTTCATGCAAATTTTAAGTAACATAAAAGGCGAAAAACGTAAAAAGAATGAATTTTTTTCCGAAAGTATATCAAAGTCCCGCGTCTATGAAAGATAATTAAATCTTGTTCATAATGGTGTAAATATTTTCACTTAACGATTAGCTGTTTAAGAGATACTTAAATTATAAAAAATATGTGAAATAATAAAGGAAAATGATCAAAATAGATCACAGCGCGAGGCTAGGTCGTTTTCCGGACCACTTTTATTTTTATATCAAATTGGACCAAGTGGCAACGCTATTATTAGGCAACTCATCGACATTCGACAAGTGTCCGTATGTGTAAGGTATTGTTTTGGCCAACTAAAAAGCGTACTGAACAACCGTATTTTTTGATAAGGGTTGTTTCGTCATTTCACATTACATAGAAAGTACACTTTTGAATGGTGAAAGTACATTACATATGTATTCAAAATCAATTACCCACTCGCACAAAAACATTCATAGTTACCGTTTTTCTCTGTTTTTGCTTCTCGCATAAAAACATTTTTTGTTACTTGTTTTCACTAATGAGACCGTCTTCTTCGCCAGTCACTCTCTTCCTTGTATCATCAGTTATGTCACCAGCTAGAAAGCTACAGTGTTGAGTGCAATCCACATTGGATTGATCTAGTTTGTTTAAAAAATGTGGCCAAATATGGTACGTAAATATTTTGGTCGTTGTTTATTACATATTATTTATTTCCAATTGGTTCTATGCTTTAACAAATACTAGTTGTTATTCGATTAATACCTTTTTATGTGTATCCGATTCGTAATAATGTAGGGTATATCGATAGATGTTGTTTGTTAGGTATGTAACATAACCTGGTTCATTATAAATTTTAGTGGCACTCTGTAGACTAATAAGGAGTGGTTTATATGCATCGTATACGCAATTCTTTATGACGTTGGTATAGATTCCATCTATTTTCTGATTTAAATTGTTGTTTTTGTTGACCCTTTTTAGGACTATGAAGCTAAGTTAATCATTACCAATGGTGAACTACTTTTGGTTGATAAAGCAAAAGTTAGGCATAAACGCCGCATCTTGTTTAGGAATACACCTTTGGAAGATTGATTGATCTCTTGTTTTTGAACATGAAGCGACATCATAGATTATATGCTAAGGAAGCGACATAAAGTCGACGATTCTCACTATGATATGCCCTTCATTTTTACATTGAAGGGCATGCTTTATTTTGGTCGTCATGAGTTTTGTCTAATGACCGGGTTGCGGTTTGGATCGTAAGCTTTGGGTTGTATGCATCTGGTTCTCTAAATTTTAAATAGCAATTATTTCTTGACAAGCAAGGGTATATTCTAACCAACTTAGATGTTATTGGTGTTATCGAAGATGACGAGCGGTTTCGACAGGATATCGATGAAGATGTTGTGCGTCTTTGTCTTTTGTTAGCCTTAGAGGTGATCTTTATGGGTCGTTTGTTGACATGTGAGCGGATGATACAGCGATGATGTTAGTTGATAATCTAGATGATTGGAATGCTTTTCCATAGGGTGAGCATATTTGGACTCATTTATCGACCAACTTCATAATGTATTTGATAAGCACGTGGATGACCACCTTTTAAGATTGAAGAAAGATCCAAGCATTGTCCAGACATACACACCGTATGGATTTGTGTTTGGGTTTGGTATCCATTTTCCAACTTAACATTTTTACCGATTTTATATTTAAAAGTTTATGTTTTTTTTTCTTTTTAATTTTTTTATTCTCATAGGTGTGGATCCTTGAGTCGTTTGAAAAATCTCATGCTTGGTGGATTAAACATCCAAATGTGATACCAAGAGCACTTGCCTGGTCTAGGAAGTCCATCTTTAAAAGAACGATCGTTCGAACCTTTTTTCAAGCGTAAGCCGGTTAAGCCTTGTTGTTATTTATTTATTGTTCATAGCTAAAAAAGTAAACCTACACACAAAATTAGATGTTCCATTTCAACCTATCTAAGCCCACAATATCTTATCGACTTTCGATTCTTCATCAAATGTTTTTGATGCATCGCCTTTCTTTTCATTCTACCTTGAGGCTTGCCTTTTGATGGCCAACCGAATTTCATAATCGACAATATTCTCAATCTTTCTCGGTGGATGAACAATTGGATGAGTTGATTTTGTACACCGCAAATTAAGGTTAACTTCCAACATCCGTGCGGCTACATTGTGGTGCTTATAATTGTAGCGTAGGTTTCCTCACGGGCTTGAAACGTCTGAATTAGCGGTGGCTATAATAATACCGGCTTTTTTGCGCGATGGTTACTTGATACTATCGTGGATGCACAACATCGAACCGATTGCTTGCACCACTTCCTTCTCCTTTTCTTCAACTGCGACCTTTAAAGAATCATCCGATCTTTGCGTGTTTACCTTCCATACCTCGCTTTGAATTTGTACTCTCACTCTCCCTGTTTAGATGCATCCTCTAAACTTTGAATGCCAGTAGCGACTGCTTTCTTTCATAGTTTCTTCACTTTCTGAATGCATTGAACCTTGGCCATCTTAGTCTCTCCAAACACTTACCCGCCGCTTCAACATCCCGATTGTTTGGTATAGTAGTTGTCGAATTTTGAAGACCGGTGATCTTTGACTCCATAGTTGTGAATATATCCGTCAATTCAAGATTGAGTTTCATATTATCCTCACCCCTTTGGCTGTAACACTGGACCGAGAAGTCTATCATTGGAATTGTCATCATGTAGAAAGCCATTAGCCGTCAAATCATGTTGGTGTTCCAAACTACCTAATCTATTCGAGATGTGTCTAACATTGCATCGGACCTACCACGAACATCCATGTCCCCAAATTAGCCAGATTGTCAGGTTCCTCCACTGTGTTGAATTGCAAAGAACTCTCCACATTAGGAGTTGCCATTGGTTGGGTCGTTCTTATGTTTCCTTCGCCACCTCGGCGATGATTTGGGAATAAATATGTTATCACCAAAGTTACAAAATAGCCCTATAGTTTCCACATTCATCGAAACTAACTAGCGATGATTGCCCAAAACTAGTAGTGTTTTCAAGCAAGCTAGCGATGGGAATATTATTTGCACTCCAATATTTCGGTTTATGACTTTAATTACGAATCCCTTATAAAATTGTGTCGTATGTATCTCAAAGTAATTAACTAAACCATATATTTTTTGTAACCATTCTTGAACTTTAGGATTCAACTACAATTCTTGATCCGAGACCTTCTATACATAAGTTCCAATCGCATGGTGGATAGATAGCCAACATTTTTCAATGACTACGTTCCCGACATGGGTGGGACCCAGCCGACCACTGCCGATACATACTTTTGAGGCTTGAAAGTCGCGACAACGTCTGGCTGGTTTGAAAGTAAATTCAAAACAATGCAAGAGTGGAAGTAGTTCGAGAATAAAAGCCTTAAGGATCATGTAATTTCGGTCGAATCGCCAAGTTTTTAAACTTGAGTGTATTATTCGTGTTCTCTTTATATTCATTATAATATAAGAATAGTAGATTCACTTTTTATAACATCACCGCCGGAATTTTCTAACATTAAACCTTCACAAGTTCTTGCACATGACAGAATCAAGCGGTCTTCGGTATACCTTTCAACTAATCTATAGTTATTTCTCGCTACCATTGTGTAATTTTAGAAATTTCATCCATATTTTTTACAGGAAAAACTTGATTTTGAGTCACATTTTCCAAATGCAAGGGCGCCTTTTCCGATTCACTTAACAACATTTATCTCAAAGTGATCGACTTGCTTGGAATCGGCGTGGACATTGCTCGAGGTTAATATTTCTTCTTCGCATTTAGTTGTATGGCGTTATATACACATGTCATCGGTAGTCTCTTCCGGGAGTATCTCCTTTTAGAGGAATTGAGATTCGCGTTGGCAAGGAAGAAAGGTTAGAGTTGGAAGAAGAGAAGTTGAATCTTTGAGGTCAACATATTAAGGTTGGAAGAGGCTAATAGGTTGCGGTTGGAAGAAGGCGACATGTTGAAGTTGGAGGAGGAGAAGAAGAAAAACGACAGCGTTTATGAATTCGTCACATTTTCAAAAGGCTTTAAGTCGGTTACCACCCGACAAGAGGATTCTCATGGAACCGGTTTAGCCACAAAACAATGCACTGCAAGTTAAGCGGTAAAATAAAAAAACACGGTCCTAACATCAACGACCCAACTATTGCTTTGAGGAGCTTAACAGTGAAACCTTGGGTAGAGGTATTGTGATACTTTTTAAGAACTTGTTAATATACTTTGATGGATCTGGACACACCTTGTGTCAATGATATTTTGTATAATATTAATAAGCACGCGAATTTACTTAGTAATACTTAGAAGGCGGTTTGTATGATGTATTGTAAGTAAACACAGTTAAACATAAAACTTAAGCTCCAATATTATTAATGAATATCTGAGTGATCTTGCTTATCACTAGGGTTACACCTGAAGCCTTTGTGATTAATACGTATGTATGTAAGTATATATCTAAGACAATGACCTATGACCTCCTTTTATAGTACAAGGAGTCCTTTACAAGATAAGTATAAAGCTAACAATATAGAATATACACAAGATCTTTTCTATATTATCTAGACACGTTTTCCTAACCATTATCTAATAGCGGTGTGTCGTTTCCCTTTGCTAGTGCAATCAGCGATGTCTTCCACAACTATCACAACTATCGGTGGTAACAAATTATTCCCAACAATCCTCCCTAAACTTATGATTTCTCTGCCAAATCAATAAGTTTCTTCAATCTGCATCATCTTCTAGGATTTGGGAATTCAACCAAACACTTCACTTTTTTCTTAACCACGATAGCTCTTGAACATTGATCTTGAAGCCTATGTAACAATGCTCGACCTTCTCATTGTCTTCATGAACTCTTATTGTTGTACATAACATTACTATGAGAGTTCCAGCTCTAAGTGGATATTCTTTCTCAGCAAGAATGAATGCATCTACTCCATTTGCTGTAGAAACATGGTGAAATTCACATGAATCATAGTAAAACCATTTAGTACCAGGACATGAACATGAGAATTTTCAGAAATCATCATTAAAATCTGGTTCATAGAGCCTTCTAAGATTAACCCGTAACTGCATCTCCTTCATATCTTTGAGATCTTGAGCATCAAACCTTTCTTGAACTAACTTCCACAATTTGTCAAGATCATCTCTGTCAAAAGCTTTGATGAGATCTTCAAATTGAATGAATGATGAAGTTTCACCACCTAGTCTTGTAATCTTCCATGTTGGAGAAAAATTGCTAGCAGTGTAAACCTCCCAATCAATGATAGGATGTCTAACTTGCAGTGGTTCTTGATAAAAATCTTCTTATATCACAATCATTTCGGTCATACATTCTTGATGAACTTTTCGGTTGGAACTTCTTGTTCTTGACAAACTTGGTCTTCTTACCCCGAGATTCACTATCTTTAGCCTTCCTCTTCAAGTTAGGATACCTTCTCTCTTCTTCTTTAGAATCCATTGGAATAAAATCTTTATCTTGCCTCTGAACTCTGTAGTAAATACTTTCAACTTTATCATCAGGCATTCCTTTGAATTGATGTCTTTTCCAACCACCAACCTTACAAAAATAATCTTTCATCATCGAAATCACGTGTGCCTTTGTTGGTTGTCTTGGTTTCTTTTGGCCCTTCTTGACTGAAACAATAGCCTCTTGAAGTGCTTGATTATTCTTCATCTGTATAAAATCTTTTAACTGTGCACTTCTTTGTTCTGCAGTTAAAGATTTATCACTACAAGGTCAATTGCCTTCTTCTTGATTCTTGGATAATGTGCAATCAAGAAATCAATTTCTTCTTGATGGGTACATAATTTGAACTCGGAGTTTTCTCTCTTAATCTTGTAAGTGGAACAGTGGAAATTGGATTTGCCAATCTATCCAGCCTTTTAGCCTCCATAAAGGTTGCAACTTCCAATTCTTCCAGCTTTTTCTTTTCAGCAACTTCATCTTTATATATCTTTTTAGCAACTTCTTTATCATGAGTAATATGAAGTTGTTCATTCTTTGATTTCTTCCTTCAGTTGCTCTTCACTTTCCATAATTGCTTTACCTTTGTCTTTCTTTTGTTTATCAATTTCTTCACTTGCGGTGGCAACATCATGTTCAACAGTGGAAATATTTGGCTCTGCGGTGGAAATTTGATCGATGGTAAAATCGGCGATTCAGTGTGATCTTGAATATATCTTGCTCTAGTTGCTCTTCTTGAGTATCGGCTTCCTCTGTACCTTTACTAGAAACACCTTCATCTTCAAAATCAATTTTCCTCCCGACAGTTTAAAGACTGTTTCCTCCCTGTTTGGGAGAATTACCCAAATATGCACTAAAGTGTTACGAATCACCATCGAGGTGAAGATGGAGATGAAAGCACAATATTTGCATTTCTTCTTTGCTTGAACCCCTGCAACTCTTCCTTCAGGTCTGAATCTCTACCTTCAAATATGTAATATCCTTGGCATGTTGCTCCTTAAGTTGTGCCAAGTCTTGTTCAGATTTGACTGTTTGGCTAACTTTGTACACAAAACCATCAATTCCAATTGTTGCCCATGCCTCATCACGTCCAACCGTGTGACCTATTGTGAGAGGTGAATCATAGGACAATGGCTGATTCTTCCCTAGTTGGACTAGGTTGAAGTCTAGAACCACCACTACTTGTTCCTAGACCAAAGGTTCGAAACATGATGTGTTGTCATGAGAGAATTGTTGTTTAGCCTCCTCTCATAGGTGTGAGAAATAGGTGGAGTATAATCAATGTTTGGAGCAGAGATTATGGGTGAGTTTGTTCGGTGAAATCTTTGCAGAATTTGAGGAAAGAGAGGTGTAAAAATCATGTTGCCATCTTTGTTCATGTTTTGAAAACTTTAGGCTTAAGGCAACTGATTTTATAAACATTAGTATGGGGTTGCAGTTGAAACTCATTTAGCACTGCTTGCACAAACCTTGGATACATTAAAAAAATTTGAACTCTTTACATTGCCATTCATACTTGTAAAAATATATTTTGACCAGTTAAAAATCTTATCAGAAGCTAGACAAATCAAAGGGTAAGCCATGGTTGAACTAAATTGCTCATAAGATATTTTCTTTGGACTAAGACAATGTAAAAGAGTATGCATAAAAAATCTCCATTGGGGACAAAAACCACTCTTTTTGAAAGTAGCCTTTTTATCAGTGGTATCATACCCCATGGATGATAAAGTATCATGTATTTCTGGCATAGGTAATGTGATGATACCATTGAGATCATCCAATTGGAGAACTCTCCTCAAGGATGCCTCAGTAACATCAATAGTTACCCCATCCACAATGGCTCTTAGAGAGCATCCACTATTTCATGTGTATCTCTATTCTCAAGTGTTATGGACTGAGCAGAAGTTCTAAACTGTTTGATTTGAGAGATATAGATTGTGGGTTGTTAGCCTTAATAGTTTTTATTAGAAGTGATGGTCATTCACATTTAGGAACTTTGTAACGTGTGTTAGATATCATGATAGAATAGTCAACGGGCTCGTGGATTGGGCTAAGCTAAATGACTAATAGTTATGTTAAGCTACCCTTGAATAAGTTCTTGTAACCCAATCCATGTCCAAGCCCATATTCGGCCCATGGCCAAGCCTTAGGGCATCCTTTGTCTTGTACTATAAATACCCCTCAAGTATGTCATTTGAGGGGTGTGCTTGAAAGTGTGTGTGTGTGTGTGTTTTTCCTTTGAAGCAATATACAACTTATTGTTTTCATCTTCTTCCCTTTATCTCTCTAAACATACATACGCCTATACATCTCTCGTCACCATCTTTATTTCTTCCTTTGCTTTCTTAATCTTTACGCATATATTGTATGTGTAACGTGTTCTTCTTCTAAGCTTGGTATTCGTATGATAAAGTTGAGTAAAACATTGGTTTAACAATTGGTATCAATCGCTAACAATGGTTTAGGAGTGTTTGTATTTGTTTTGAAGGTTACGTGTAAAGGCTCCGTTTTACATATTTGTCACGCTTAAAGCTTTAATTTTGCACTTAAAATTCAAGATTCTTGTGGTTTAAGGTTTATATGGTGCTAAAGTTTCGTTTTTGCAAAAGTTCAAGCTTTCGTGTTTTGAATCATTTTAAGCTCGTTTTTGGTTCATTGGTCATTTCTACTGTAACTTTTCTAAGCACTTTGGGTGAAAAAGGTCAACATTTTGGGTTATTCGAGTGTTTTAAGGCTATCTCGTGCAAAAGAAATCATTTGAATCGTTGGAAATTTCTTCGCGTAGAAGTCAAAAGTCAAAACCCTAGTTTTCTACTCATAACTTTTTGGTGAAGAATCTTGAGCTATAATCGGTTACTCGGTGCTTCCTCGCTTGGATAAGTGTGTGGAACACTTCGACTTGTGGATATCCCTTACTGTTGTGACGGTGTAAAGGATTTTTGGTTCTTAACCATAGTCTCACGCATAAGCTAAAAGCTTCGAGTAACTCTCGCGATAACTTCACAATTCGCGTAAGGTTTACGAGTAACTTTTTGTCTACGCATAAGCAAGGTTACGGCGTGAATCATTTCGCATAAGAATTTCCTCGCATAAGGAATCCTCGCCTAATATCCTCGCCTAAGATCCTACGCTTAAGATCCCACGCCTAAGCTTCCTCGCATAAGATCCTACGCCTAAACATCGCTCACTAAGTAACCCGTGTTTCTACGCCTAAGCTCTTCATTTTCAAAAAAAAAAAAAAAAGGTTTTGAGGAGACTAAACTTGAGTAAAATTTAAATTTTGAGGAGACTAAGCGTCAATTTTACGAGATTCAAAATTTGGTATAAGCGGGAAAATTTTGGTCAAAAATTCAAATTTTTGGGCCTAAATTCAAAATTTTGGTCAAATTTGGCGTCAAAATTGTCATAACTCAAATTTTTCATACGACCTTAGAATTGATTTTATAGTGAATTTCAAATTTTGGGAGAAAATTTTTTACGACCAAGGTTACAGTACGACTTTCGAAACACCTCAACCGAGCTTAATCTTCTTCAAACCTGACTCCTTTATCGTTGAATCGATCCTACATCAAATTTATCATACATACCTTCCTCAATGGAAACTACGGCGAGATCGTCTCAAAACTACTTTCTTTGATTCATTCTTGATGACCTAAACATTAGTCCAACTACACCAAATAACAACAAATGGATTTCATCGTATAATCCATGATTTGCTCAACCGAGTATGCATATGGGTCAAGAAGGACAAATGGTTGATGTTATTGGAATCGAGAATGGATTTGCTACGGGTATACAAATGGGGAATCGGATGCAATATGCGGGACAATATGTTGGACATCAAGGGATCGGTTGTGAATCGAATATGGGATATCAAAATGGAATAAGCATTTTATGACTTGGTTGAATGCTACCTCCAGAACCTCAAAGCCAAGATTCGTGGGGTATCGTCGACTCGTTATACCTCCGAACCTCAAGTCTGAGGGGTTACATTAGCAAAGAAAGAAAAATTGGGAATAGAGTTGACTTTGAGGAATCTGAATCTCTTTATCCGGGAAAGGCGGAGATAGCAAATGATAATGCAAACTCTTGTCTTACAATCAATCGCCAGGACTCGACATCAAGCGGTACTTTTGATACACCTCACATCTATGACGATGAGATCCACTCAATGAGGTACCAAATTATAGTAATGTTGCTAATTCGTTTACTCGCGAGAAGCCGCATTCTGTGTCTCGAACCTTATTATGACACATATGTGGGGAGCAAGTTAATAGTAATGTTAACTGCGAAACTCCATATATGGATCCTAATGACGGTCAAGTTGAGCGAGAATGGTGCTAATGATGAGGAAACACGTGCTTACTTTGAATCATTAATCAATAATTGTGGTATTGAAATTGAAAAGTTAGTAAGGTCGATCGCGAGGTTAAGGCGCGAATAAAAAATTGACCACCGAGCTTGAGAGTTACAAAGAGAGCGCGAGCCTATGAATTTCATACAAACAAAATGTCGAATTAGAAATTGGTTACGAGATTCTTTTTAAGAGAAAAATAATTGCAAATCAAGTATGATACACTTGATGTGAATCGAACTTGAAAATAAAATCTTTAAACAAGGAAATTTACGAACTAAATGATCAACTTTCTAAACAAATAACAACTTTTCGATCTTGAAAAGAGAAAAGCAGTTGATTATTGATTTTTCAAAGCGAGAGATTCTCTTCTTGATGAAATTCGGATAAAATGAAACTATCAAAAATTGGATAATTTACTTCTTACAACGGGTCATTCCGCTAAAACAAACAAGATGCTTTCTAATCAAGTAAATCCGATTTTTCATACTACTCACAAAATGGCTCTTGGTAACTCACCTCCTTGGTTCTCAAAGCTCGAAAGAACGGAATGTGTTGAACAATGGAAAACCTTTGCATGAACCTATAATTGTGCATGATTCTCTTGAAGCGTTGGAACTATCTCGAGGAGAGTAGATAAAAATGAAACAAAACATCCAATCAAACCTATTGATTATAATAAATGGAACCAAATTAATGGTATTCCGTTTGTTTCTTAATCAACATTTTCCACCAAACCAAGTGTTTCAAACAAAGTGTCAACACCGGTTTCAAAACCGTTGTTGTATCGAATCTCTTTCGAACATTGAACAAATGTCTTGAACAATCCTTTTAACACAAGTGATGCGAGTATTTTGGAAAATGTGAAAATGAGAATGCGGATCTTCAAGAGACCATTAAAACTAAAACCAATATTACAACAAACATACGGTTTAATAGTTTTGATATTGAGCAGAAAAAGTTTTTGAAACTCAAATTGCCCCTCAATTTGAATAACATCAACTCAAGGGTAATTCATGTTGAACAAGCACTTTTAGAAAAACAATGACTTTGTCAAGGACCATAAATCCTGGTAAAGCAAGCTAATGAATGTTTTGAACACATCAAAGTTTTGGAAATTTTGAATGATTCTCTCTTGAAGATGTTATGACTACCGATATCATATCCATCATTTTGCAAACATATTACGTTGAAGATCATGAAAGACTCGAGATGAGACCTCAAAATTGTTTCAAAATATGAAAAAGCTCTTGAAAAACTTGAAAAACTTGAAAAGAAAATGTCTCATATTTTAAACAACTTGATCGAAAAAGCAGAGGAATGCAAGTATGACAAGCGTCGTATGGCGTGCCTACAATGACATGAAAGCGAAAAATGATCTTTTGAGGGCTCGGTGGAAAGTCAAAAGGAAAAGCGTTAGGCGTGATTAAAAACCATTGGCGAGGAGAAAACAAATGTTCCCAAACCGGTTTTCAAACCAAAAATGTCTATTTCTCGGTTTGCTCCAAAAGTCAATGAGAAAATTGATTTGTCAACAACGATCCATCCACGGTCCACCTATTAAAAGAAATTGTCAAAGGTTTTGAAAAAGAAAAAGCGATTCTTTGCAAAACACTGCTTTTGATAAAGAAAAGTGATTACACAGCATTTCTAAGAATAGTACGGAATGTGACCAAAATCAAGTTAAAGAATCACATGGTTCCTAACGACATGGTCAAAAAATCACTATCTAGAAGAAGCTAGGAAAAAGCGCGAGACTGAAAAAGGCGAAATTCTAGGTGCAACATCTAGGGTGATGAATTCTACAAGATTTCAAGGCCTTTGCTAGTAGTAGTAAACCATTACCTAGGAACACTCTACAAAAGACTAGGGATTGGCTTGCATCTAAGAGTAGTTAGCAAAAGAAAATGCTATGCCATTAGAAAACAACACTAGGAATTCTAAGTCTTTTTAGAACAAGAATCAATTTCAAAAGGCTGTAGTGACAAAGTTAAAGGCTTTTTTTAAACAAGAATATTGAATTTATGCGTACTACATGTAAAAATGTGTCTTTTCATTAATCATGATGCATGTGTCTCACAATATCTCAAGAAAGATAATTCTCGTGCCAAGGCATAATCCACTAAGACACCAAATAGAAACAAGCCGTTGATAAAAGACAAACAAAAGACACCTAATAGGACGATCTCTTGGGACGTAGTTTTTCTAAAAATGAGTCTTCCGCGCATCGATAAGAAAACAACTCTAGATCTTACCTTGGGTGGATTCCCGGCAAAGTTTTCAACAAAATAGGTCTTAGGTGGATTCCCGGAAAGATTTTGATACTTGCACCAACACGGATAATAGTGACAATCATTCGGATAGGAAGTCGGATCCACTACAACCGTTGATAGTGATCACCTCACCGTGAGGAATCATGTACTTCTAACAACATTATTTGTGAAAATTCTTTTCGTGGATGCGGTGCTTGTAAAAGTGTTGAAGGTTCATATACCCGTGTGGTAAAGAAGAACTTTATGCCAATTTGCATGTGGAAATCCTTTTCTAGTTCCCTCTTAACTCCACTTTTACTTGTCCCAACTTAATTTCTCTTCCTTGAAATCTTCTTTGTAAATATTTTTGAAAAACAAAATACAAAATTTGAAAAACAACAAAAGCAAAATATAAAAATATAAAACTTTCAAACATACAAAAACAATAAAAAATCAAAAATCAAAAATATTCTTCTACGACATGTCTCTTGTATAATCGATATTACATGCGTTTCTAGAAATGTCATTCAACAATAATACGGGCATGTCTGGATGCTGACGAGAGTTCTTTAATATGTTTTCTAAAACATGTCGTTTCTCAAAATTTCTTCAAATAATGGCTTCGTATACTTGATGCAAACACGGACTTTAACATAATGGCTTGGACACATCGATTCGGGACCCGCTTCAAAGAAAGGAAAGTGCTTATCAAAATCAAAATGTTTTAAATATTTTTCAAAGCACTATTCCTAAAAACATAATGGCTTGCAATTACTTCTGATTGCAACCCGATCTTTAAAGAAAGGAAATGCTACGCAAAATCAATTTTCATATATCGAGCACTTATCCTAAAACAAATGAAGATAATTTTTCTCTAAATATATTCAAAATATTTTCAAAATCGTCTTCTCATCTTGCGTACCATAGATTCGAAATTTTTCAAAAAGATTTTTCAAAATCTCACATTTGGTACCAAGATAACTCTCTCTAAACCCTTAATTGATTCTAAATTTTCTGTATGAAAAATATGCTTTCGTTAAGGGGGAGTATTTAACCAAAATTCTTCCAAAATTCATGCTAAATCACTTTCTCTCCAAATTTTTTTCGAAAAACATATCTTTTAATTATTTTGTTTCAAAAACATCATAGATATGCTATTTTTGAGGGGGAGAAACGTGATTAAAATGTGATCAAAAAGTTTAATGATTGTTGTTTGAATCTCAAAAGAGCTCGACTCAGTTGAAACCAATGAATTGACGAGGAATAATGTTCCATCTCGAGAAACTTTCTATGGACTTGACCAGGACGGGTAATAATTTCAAGCTAGTTCTCTAGTGATGTAAGCGTGTCTCGAATCGGTCTAGTTCATTTAAAGTCGATCAATTTAAAAGTCGAACTCCACCCTCTATGTGTGATTTACATCAAAACTTATAAGCACATGTGAAGGGGAGTGTTTACGAAAATATAAAACTCTCGAAGTGTTCCAAACATGTTTTCTATCAAAAACACTTTGAGAGATTTTCAAGAAAAATGGTTTTATGGCAACAATAGGACAGTCATGGAGTTATATGGTGACTAAGGATAGGAAATCCGTACTATGATCCGCCAGAGCCAGAGGGATCTACCCAAGGACATCACATATAGTTAGTATTAGAAGTCCTTAGGAATGATTGAAAAAAGGAGTAAAGTGAGAAAGGAGAAAGAAGGGTTGAAGAATTAAAAGAAAAGCAAAGAAAGGGTGAAAATAAATAGCCCTCCATAATTCAACCTTAGGGGCGTAAACAGGGTTCAATACATATACTCTTTGGTTGTCACTAGATGACACCGGTATTGAAGACAAAGGCGTCATGGACCCAGTGACGCTTGCACTAAACCTTCTAGCCACCAATTCCTCTTAAAAGGATTTGTTTCATTCTCACTTGGGAACCTGCATAATCTATTGACCTTTTCTTAGAGTTGGTTGGTATTGAAGAGGAGACCCTCTCCACAGTCTCATTTCGGGAAAACCAAAATGCACTAATTGAGTCTAGAGCCACGAGATTCATCAAAGATCTCATAGGAACACTTGACATGACATCGCTTGTTGTTCATCGATTAGGAAACAAGTGATATATTCTAGAGTCTCACGCGGTCTTAGCAATCTGCCGAACATTTATGAGAAGTTTCATACGTGATCTTGATGATTGAATGGAAACTCTGCCGGGGTCAACATCAGCGACCACGGCGGCGGTCGCCGGTAACTCCCGTGGATTACGCTTGGTGTGTCTCGAAGCGGTATACAATCGTGGGTGATGCTTGGTGTGCTTCATGACTCATCCGAATTGTAGATGTACTTCGGTATATCGCGTTATCTTACTTGTGGGACTCAGTTCGAACGGCCTTTGTAAAATTAGAGATGTGTTTCACACTATCTTGTTAACACCCTCGAAATTGAAACTTGTAAGTGCCAGAATCCGCCTATTACTAACCTGTTTTTATGTTTTCTTCTTATGGAAGCTCCGGAGCGGATTGATCGTGCAGATTCTACAAATGCTCATACCAACAACACATGAAAGTTCTCATCATAATCAAAGGCAACACAAAGTTAAAAATGATTCTTCGTCAATGTCAAAGAATCTACAAAGTGTAAAGACTCGAGAACTACATCATTGGTAACCAAAAGACAAATAGAAGTGTGAGCATGGTGGAGAAAGGCGTGGAGACACCTAACCAACGAAGTTGACATCGGCAGACAAACACATTAATATATCACAAAGCATGAAGGAACAAAGAATCAATACTATTCTATATCTACACACAAATTTCAAGCTCGAGAAAAGTAAAGACCTAAATCAAGTGGAGCATCATTTGAATGACCACCCCTTAGGGGGAGATTGTTAGCCTTAATAGTTTTTATTAGAAGTGATGGTCATTCACATTTAGGAACTTTGTAACGTGTGTTAGATATCGTGATAGAATAGTCAACGGGCTCGTGGATTGGGCTAAGCTAAATGACAAGTGGAGCATCATTTGAATGACCACCCCTTAGGGGGAGATTGTTAGCCTTAATAGTTTTTATTAGAAGTGATGGTCATTCACATTTAGGAACTTTGTAACGTGTGTTAGATATCGTGATAGAATAGTCAACGGGCTCGTGGATTGGGCTAAGCTAAATGACTAATAGTTATGTTAAGCTAGCCTTGAATAAGTTCTTGTAACCCAATCCATGTCCAAGCCCATATTCGGCCCATGGCCAAGCCTTAGGGCATCCTTTGTCTTGTACTATAAATACCCCTCAAGTATGTCATTTGAGGGGTGTGCTTGAAAGTGTGTGTGTGTGTGTTTTTCCTTTGAAGCAATATACAACTTATTGTTTTCATCTTCTTCCCTTTATCTCTCTAAACATACATACGCCTATACATCTCTCGTCACCATCTTTATTTCTTCCTTTGCTTTCTTAATCTTTACGCATATATTGTATGTGTAACGTGTTCTTCTTCTAAGCTTGGTATTCGTATGATAAAGTTGAGTAAAAACGTGGTTTAACATGGGTTTTAAAAACAAAGCATACCTTATATGAGTAGTATTAAGAATGTCCACAATCTGATGAAAAACAGGGCCACTCTTCTCGTTTGACTTTTGTAGGTAGGCCACTTGGTTGTGCTCATCTGCAAATTTTAATGGTGCCATAGAAAATTTTGATGAAAAACGATATTAGGTCAGTAATAATTGAAGGAATAACTAGCCAATTGAGACAAAAGATATATAGAGGTAGGGTTTAAAAGTGTAGCGCAAGAAAGATTATCTAAGGAAAGTATTTATCTTTAGAGGATAAATATCAAATAGGAAAGTAGATAATTTTCTAGAAGTTACCCTATATATATGGAAAGCCATTTTCTACAACTCTGCTAGTAAAAATTTATTCTTGACACAACAGCTTGTAACGGCTAGAACAACATTGTAAAATAACCTTGTCGATGGAAGCCGTGAACTAGCGATGGTAATGTTTCACAAAAATTTCAAAGAAGCGGTGGTAAAGAAAACATATGAAAACTAGTATGCTCTTATCATAGTTTTTAGCAAACTACCACCTATCAGCGGATTTGATATGTCTTTACCATGAGCCGTTTGCTATGGACTAGCCAACTCTTAATCATAAAGAATATGGTGAGATGATAACCATATAGTTTTTGGTAAACTATCAACCATAAACGGATTTGTCAAGTCTTTACCAGTAGCTGTTTGTTCTTGACTAGTTGATTCTTATGTGGACTAGATATGGTGAATCAATAACCATTTATTGTGTATCTCAGATATACACCTTTTAAGATCAACTCCCATCTTTGCTGCATAAAAGTTATTGAACAAGCAAAAACACAAGCACAAAACATATACAAACTTATACCACAATATTAGTACCCGAAACC
>CM040240.1:36576812-36706014 GCA_022545495.1 Chrysanthemum lavandulifolium
TATATTATGCATCAAACACTATAGTACAACAATTTAAGAGAACTCAAACTGATTTTGTACAAGAGAAAAATACAATCAATACTATTCAAACCTATCCCATATCGGTATAATGAAGCATATCTCGATACAAACAACCAAAAGAAAGTGCATCAATTACACAACTGTACAAACTATATACAATCGCACAACAACACATAGCTAATATTCACACATTAATCATCAAGACAATATTCCATAACTAAATTTCCTAACCAACCTTAACTAAAAATCATTCAATCATCATCCACAATGATTTAGGCAATAAGGCATGAATCATTATGAGAACTATAGCCACCATTCCTTTCCATATAGGGCTATACCAAAATCCTACATTTCCGAGGACCAAGTGCCATCGATTGGGAATACACTCCCTACGTAAGAACCAACCTATCCTCCTTTGATAAAACACCGATGGACCAAGAGGTTCATCTTTCACTCCTCACTACTTCAAACATCATGTTCCACCGCGGTCCACTTACCCTTTCACCGTGGAACTTTCGTTATGATTTACTTCAACTTTGATACCGTGCAAGACCAACAAGTCGTCCATTATCCTACCAGAACTAGAGAGAGAATGAATGGACATTACCAAAGTGCTCAAAACTATATGAACCAAAATACAAAGCCTTACGGTGAAGTGGACTAAAAACTCGTGCTTCAAACCATTATGAAGCACTAAGGCTTAGGTTAAAAGCCATATATTTTTGCAAAACTAAACTTGAACCTCATCTTCTACATTTTCAAAAAGAAATCATGTTTGATTATCTCTTTAACCGAATGACCATATTTCATCAAACAATGCTACTTTTCTATTGCATTATAACAATTGCGAGCAAGTAGTCAACTACCAACAGAAACTACCTTATGGTTATAGTCTATACTAGACAATTGAGACCATGACCTTTTTCGTTGGCTCAACATACCCACAACAAAAAACTCATGACTTCAAAGCCTAGAATACGAATAACCAAGATACTAGCCATTTGCTCTTCAAAATACACCCTAGCTACATACAACATTCTCAATTCATAATTCTAAACACTCCATATCCCGAATCGACTTTTAAACATACCCAATATAAAGAGTTTGCATAGCGTAAACATACTGAATTGAATACCCCACTATTTTTCCACTTTCAAAGTAAATTCGGACTTAAGAACCTAATGCTCATTAAGCTCTTCTTAACACTTCCCAAAATAGTTTCTAGCGTAACATCAACACGCCTATACTCATTAGTAAATAGTCTCTTGTTCATTTCCTAGCAAATGAAGTATACACCAACACCAAGAACCGGTCGCTAACAATACTTTTATGGACTTATTGTGCCACCGATTAGCCATAGCACCGATTACATTACCCCACTCTAATGGTAGATTATGAGCATTAATTTTCCTTTAAGAGCACTTCAAACTTTCTCGGCATAAGCACATTCAAGAAAAGGTGACTATGAGAATCCATACTTGAACCGCATAGGAACACTTCATAGTATTGTCTTTATTCCATACAATCAATCTTCCATGAATAGCCATCCAAAGAACAAACATATGACTGGGGATACACAGAGTAAACCGATAAATTTATGGCATATATTTGTTGGGTGACTTACATTATAATCCTTCCAAACTTGATTGGTAAAAAATCTTTAATAAGTACATTATTGCTTCTCCACACAACCTTGTATGTACTATCCACTAAATTAGGAACCTCATATTAAAATCTCGTGAACTTGAAGACCATTCCCCGACCACTTCCATTGACCACCAACAATCATATCTCGCTATAGTAGCATTACTAGAAAATCATCATCATACATGTATTTTATACAAACAAAGTTGCTTAAAGGACCAAAATCATTCCACTTATCATACCATACCGATCTTGATTGACCATTACCAATCATAAACTCTATATGTGGTTTAGCTTTTCTTCCGAGATCAAGAAAACCTTCCACATCCAACCGCCGAATACTCATGATCAACTTCCCAAAAGCTTTTGCTCATCAATTTTACCATATGAACCCATTTGACCCATAGACTCTCTTCTTAGCATAAATGTTCCATATATGTTTGGTTAATAAAGTCTTATTGTAAGTGCTCAAATCTTTTAGACCCAAGCCTCCCGAATCTTAGTTTACACATAGTTGAGATTTAAAACTGGATCGTGAGTGATTTGAGTAAAGATTTTCAATGTTTGAAATGTAACAAATATTAGGAATAATGTTACAACAACATTGAGAATTACATTAAAGGGTTTACTACGACTATTCCGCTCAAATTTTAACTAATATGACTAACCACTTGACATGGTGATTAACCATTGGTCCCCAATACATTAAACAATTGCCTTGTTGGTCCTCAATACATAACCTCGCCACGTTTTCGTCTGCTTTTTACGTTTCGATCGCTTTTTACGTTTTCAACCGTTGTTTTACGTTTTCATTTTCGCCGCTTTTTACGTTTCATATGTTTTTACGCTTTCAAATATTTTTACGTTTTAGTCCGTTTTCATCCGTTGTTTACGTTTTCGTCACGATTTTTATGTTTTCGTCCGTATTTTTTTAGTACTTTTTACGTTTCGGCCGTTTTTACGTTTTCAACCATTTTTTACGTATTTGTCCATTTTAACGTTATCATGCTTTTTACGCTTTGGTACGTTATTTATGTGTTCGACCTATTTTTTTATGTTTTGACTTTCTACGTTTTCGTCTCGTTATTTTACGTTTTACGTTTCGACCGTTTTACATTTTCTTCGTTTTTTTAACATTATCGTCTGCTTTTTACATTATAATATGTTTTTATGTTTTGTGCGTTTCCTTAAAAAAATAAAAAATAAAAAATAAAAAAATCTAGCGATAACATAAAAACGGACGAAAACATAAGAAAACAGACGAACACGTAAAAAATAGACATAAACGTAAAAATATATGAAAACGATAAAAACGGATGAAACGTAAGAAATGAGACTAGAACGTAAAAAGAGACAAAACATAAAAAGACGAAACATAAAAAGGTTGGAAACGTAAAAACAAACGAAACGTAAATAAACAGATAAAACATAAAAAGACGAAACGTAAAAACGGAAGAAATCGTAAAAACATACGAAACGCAAAAAGGGTCAAAACGTAAAAACGGACAAAACATAATAAAAGGACGAAAATGTAAAAAAAAGACGAAACGATAAAACATAATAATGATTTAAACGTAAAAACGGACAAAACGTAAAAAACATAATAAAAGGACGAAAATGTAAAAAAAAAGACGAAACGTAAAAAAGCATTTAAAACATAAAAAATGATTTAAAACGTCTAAAACTTAATAAAATCGGATGAGACGATAAAAATAGATAAAACAAATGATAACGTATAAAAACGGAAAAAACAGATAAAACGTAGAAACCGCATAAAAACGATAAAATGACTAAAACGATAAAGATCCAATATGGAAAAGTAAGTTGATTTAAAAAGAAAAATATTTCAAAAGAAATTTTATCTAAACATCTTTTCATTTTTAAAAGATGAAAATATAAATCCATCTAAATGGGTTTCAAAATTCTCAACTATTTTCAAGAAGAAAACCAATCCTTCTGTAAATTTAAACGGAAAAACAAAAAAAATCACCAACTAAACTACCTAAAGGTGTCATTGTTCTAGCAAATAAGTCTTTATATTATCTATTTACATTTTCCAACAACAAAAAGTTTATGTATTCTACAGTAACTACTAAATATAAGAGACCATTATTAAAATAAACATAAAACCATAAGTAGAACTCCATAAAAGAACACTGAGGCATTTGACTTTGTGTTGTACGTGTGTGTTCATGGATCAAGAGGTTATGGTTCAATGAGATAGTTGTTATATATATGTGAGGTTTTCTGTTAAAACACATTAACATTGAGACAAATTCTCATAATAACATAGTTGGATTAGAACAAACTTCGACCTTTGAATGTGGAAATCCTAATTAGGCAACAATGCCTAGTTGTTTTCAGTTGTGGTATTCATCATTGACTACATGAATGCAATTAGTCAATGAAAATTACATTCTTATAATGGGATAACATAGTTTTAACCAAAGATAATCATGGTATGTCTTTAAGTCAACCATACATCATACATGAAAATGCATATATTTCATTCATAGATCTAGATCTAAGATAAACATACACAGTTTTTCCCATTATCGTTCTATATCATGTTTGGTATGTCTCCATGTCCTGCCACAAGCTTAATACTTTTGTGCTTAAAATTTAGAAAATGATCGTCGTTTTCACTAGAGCAAAATAAACTTTTGTTCAACAAATCATGTACCGAAAAATATGATATCGTTATAGTTGAGCAAACATCCTTTTATAATCGTAATCATGATTCGCATGGCATGGCAACATTACATCTACAACGTTCTTTTGTTATGTCTACCTACAATGCACATAGCATGAACTTTTGTTGGTTTTGACTATTTTACTTGAATCGGGCTTGAGATCATTTTTGGCAAGGCCCAGTGGCCCATAGCTCATTTTAATTGGTTTAAGCATGTTCAAGATCCGAAAGTCGATCCAAACCGATTTAAAATCGAAATGAATTTGTAACCAAACCTAATTTATGAAAAATCAAACCGAACATAATTAAATAATTGGTTTTGGTTTTGTTTTTGTTTCGGAAAAATGTAAACCTGACCAAACCAAAACCGAATTCATATAAATACATATTATCTACATAAAATAAAGCGTTAAAACTTTTTATAGTATAAACATTTTTCAAACTTAAAATCTTTTTCTTCGATAGTATACTTATTTAAAATATATATTTTAGCATACATTGGTTAGTTTTATAATTAAATATATTTTGTGCTAAAATCTATATTTAAGAGATTTTAATAAAGTCGAAAAGAATATTGTTTTTATTTATAAATATTATCTATAAATTTCTATATAGAAACACAAGTTCTTGCGATAAATACACGATATCATACATATACTGAACAACTCACGTTATTCCTCTTTAAAGATTAGGTAAAGATGGCCACTTTTTTCTTTTTTTTTTTTTTTTTTTTTTTTTTTTTAATTGACGCTCAATAACTACATGTTATTCCTTTTATAAGTTTAACCCATGAAACATGAATATATTTATACTACTATATAAAGATTTAAGTTGTGGCCCACAAAAAATTAAGATAAGGAGTCTAATCATCGAATGATATGTGTCACTTCTCTAACTAAAAAAATAACAAAAAGGAGGCTCAACAAACTAAAATAAGGAATGGTGACATACGCCACTTCTTAACTAATTAATCATCTTTATTTTAAATTTAAATATCTTTTAATTCGTTTAATTTTTATGATCTAATTTCACCATATTTTTAAAATTTTGTCTTTCTTTAATTCAACATCTATTATGATATATTTTATAAGTTTTAGTTTTTACATTTTGAGTAGGTTTATTTTATTTTGATTTAAATTTTATAACTTTAACTTTTATTTCAATCAATAAAACTTTATTTATTAAAATCATTTACTTTTGGGAAAGTGTTTAATGGTAAGATATTGTGATGGTTTTTTTTATATGTGGGAATAATGATGTCACTTTTAAATATACGGAAAACTCAAACAAACACATACAACTAACACATATACATTTGGAGTGTTGTGAAATGAATTCACTAGCGGGTAGGAATCGAGGAGAGTTGGGTTAGAATTCATTTACTATATTTATTATATAACTATATTTATCGCAACATGCAGATCCAACTAAGATATTAAAATGAGAGACGGCCCCGAGATAAAAATAAATACACGAGATTGTGCATATATACCAACGGCACAACACAGGTAAATCTTCTTTATGCACAAATTCTTAAATTTTAAACATGTTAAAACACATTATGCAACCTGAATAACACGAAAACCGAACGAACACCCATAGACATGCCTAAATGGGTCTGTTTAGGCTGGAAATAAAAAGTACTGTGTAATTTAACAAGTTAATGTATGATTACAAATTGAAGTCATTACTCATTATGACATTTTTGTATATATTGACCTCACGATTACAAATGATTGAAACTCATGAAAAGTTAACCATAAATATTGTTAATCGAAGGCATCACATTACAACAAGTTAATGGAAAGAATCATATGAAAAATCCATCAACTAAAATCAGCTATTTTGCATAGTTGATTGTGATCAAAGATTTGACTAGTAAATGTCAAAACTTAACATATCTAATTTTGGCATATTGCATGCTAGCTTGAAGTCCAATAATATCTCTACAACAAAAATACCCACACATCTACATATATTCATTTAACCAGCCTTATATATCATGCATGTATCATACTGCCATTGCTGCATTGAAGGTCAATAAATCTTGTGAAAGAAAAAGTATCAATGGCGACTGAAGGGATTCGAACGCTTGAAAACACGCCGACATGGGCTGTGGCTTTTGTATGTTTAGTTCTCGTTGCCATATCGATTCTCATTGAACATGGTATTCACATGACCGGAAAGGTAAACATCATCGGCGCCTTCAATATAGTTACTGATGTAGTCATATTTACACTAACCTTTTGCTCAATTTTCAGTGGTTGAAAAAGATGAATAAAAAGACATTATATGAAGCACTTGAAAAGATCAAATCAGAGCTTATGCTGTTGGGGTTCATTTCATTGCTTTTAATAGTAGGGCAAGGGACCATAACTAATACTTGCATACCAAAATCCCTTGGAGATAATTGGCTTCCATGCAGTAAAAAATATATTGAAGAAAGGGATGCTCATCTTGATGAAAACGAAGCAGAAATTCATCGAAAACTTTTATCTTTCTTTGACTCCAATGTGACAATGACTAGACGGGTTCTTTCTGGTTCTACCTCTGATGATGAATGCCAAGCACAGGTGACTACATTTGAAGAAGAGATATCGACAAAAAATTTAAGTTGGATGTCCCTTTTAGTAAGATCTCGATCTTCATTTTCAAAAATTGGATGTTTTTTTGTAGGGTAAGGTTCCACTTCTATCAAGTGAAGCCCTCCATGAGCTCCATGTATTTATATTTTCGTTGGCCTTCTTTCATGTAGTTTGTTCTATAGCCACACTGGCTTTCGGAAGAGCCAAGGTACAGTTTCAAGGTCTTTTTTTTGTGCACATAAATGGCTCGTTATGTATTCAAATTAACTTCTTGTCTGTGTAGATGAGAGCATGGGAAGAATGGGAAAAGGAAACACAAACAATTGAATACCAATATACACATGGTATGCTATTAAGCCTGTCATTTTAATTGTTGGCCTCTGTTTGGCTAGTTTTCATGTGGGGTTGAAACCTTTTCTCTTTGTTCTTGTAGACCCTGAGAGGTTTAGGCTTGCAAGAGATACTACTTTCGGTCAAAGGCACTTGAGATTTTGGAGCCGTTCCACCGTTCTTGTTTGGATGGTGCGTTTACCTGAAACAAGCGTTTACTAAGTTCCTCTTTAACTATAATCAATGTTTGTGAGATCTTTTGTAGGTGGGATTCATGAGACAGTTCTTTATGTCAGTTCCAAAAGTCGACTATATGACCCTTCGACATGGATTTATCATGGTAAAAACTGAAAACTGCTGACTTCATGAATGATTAGCGGATATAGACTACTTGAAAATAAGCGATGCATGACTAACTTCCTCTCTTTTCAGGCACATTTGGCGCCAAATAACCAAGCAAATTTCAATTTTCAAAAATATATAAACAGATCACTTGAAGAAGACTTCAAACTTGTTGTGGGAATCAGGTGATATTATCGGTCGTTTTTAAATATTAACCATGATTTGTTCTTGAAACCGGTTTTTACTTTGAAGTTTTGATGTTTGATCTTCCCTACAGCCCATCAATCTGGTTTCTTGCAGTACTGTTTCTACTATTTAGCACCAACAGTAAGCAAATCCTTAACCTTTTCAAATCCTTCATATTTCAGCAAATGTAATTTTTTTTAATTCTTATGTTATGAGCAGGTTGGAGATCTTATCTATGGCTACCTTTTATCCCTTTACTAGTAAGGATTCATTTACAGTTTACTTGATTGCTCAAGTTATTCAAAAAAGCGTTGAAAATGGGTAATCCAACACTTGGTTTAATATGCTGCAGATTGTCCTCTTAGTTGGGACAAAACTACAGGTGATCATAACCAAGATGGGATTGATGATTCAAGAAAGAGGAGCAGTAGTCAAGGGTACACCATTGGTTCAGCCCACCGACGATCTTTTTTGGTTTAAACGCCCTCAACTTCTCCTCTATCTCATTCACTTTGTCCTCTTTCAGGTTCGTATTTATCTGAAAAAGGGAGAATCGGGTGGGTTGGGTAACGGGTCAAAATGGGTGATTTTAGAATTGTGATAGTACTATACTCGTGTAATAATCTTTCTTCGTGCTTGTGCAGAATGCATTTCAGTTGGCTTTCTTCGCACTGTCTGCGGTAAACCCACAAATCTTTATCTGTTATTATTAATTTGTCAAGTTTACTTGCGAAGAGATGATTTTTCTCTTTTTACAATTACCGTTGATTTTCAGTACGCATTTGGGCCGAAGTCATGCTTCCATAAGAACAAAGCAGACTTTATCATCAAGATTTCAATGGGGTAAGTGCTGATATATGATTTTCTAAATGAATATGATATAGAAAGTTCCGTTGCTGATATGATCAGTCCATTGGTTATTGCAGACTCTTTGTGCTGATACTGTGCAGCTATGTGACTTTACCACTCTATGCTCTAGTGACACAAATGGGTTCAACCATGAAGCCCACCGTGTTTAACGCTCGAGTAGTTAAGGCTCTGCACAAATGGCACCAGAAGGCAAAGAAGCAAGTGATACTAAATCACAATTCCAACTCCACAACACCATTCTCTATTAGGTCTAGAACGCCATCTTATTGGACATCCAGCACCAGCACCAGCAACTCCTCATCTAAGCGAGGCCGTGACTCGATTATTGAACAAGAAAGACCGGTTAGTGCACTTCCCAGCACCAGGGGTGTGGCCGGAGAGACTAACAATGGTCCAGTGATGATTGATCAGCATGAAATTGACGTTGAATAAGCAGAATTCTCGTTTGAAAAGCACATGGAATGTGCATGCCAAAACTTACAGAAATTGGTCTTGATGTGGTTGTAAATAAGTAAATAGTTGGGAGGAAGGATTTATAAATTCACATGGAATGTGCATGCTGCAACTGCAGATATATTACTATATTAGCCCCTAGTATGTAAATAGACCTCATCTGAAAAGTTCCTTACTTCATATGAATAACTATAGATAAATGAACTTTCTATCAGCAAGTGAAAATCAACTAAAGATGGGACTCATGAACAACAAACCTTCTGAATTTGATATAATTACCACTAACATATATATACATACACATCCCGATAATTTATCAGGGACACAGCATCATGATTGTCATGAATGCATAATGTTAAAACAAATTATTCAGATACCATCTTTTCTCGATTTCGAGGATTCTTTTATACATGTATATACAAGGACGGAATTAAGTAGACTAGACGAATGGTCTTACAATTTATTTCTGTTTCATCGGCTCTGCTTTGCATATGGGACACAGATTCTTCATTGACAACCATTTTCTGATGCATCCAACATGGAAATCATGCCCACAGGCTCTTAACATCCCGATATCATCCATGTTGGCATACTCCTCCTGCAAACGAAACCGTATGAAGTTAAATTTAGTCAATATGCAGGGAATATTTAAGAGTCCGTTGGGTGCAATCTCACCAGGCATATGGCACAGGATCCTTCATCTTGAATTTGGTCTGAAGAACAGTAAATTGATTCTTGCACACACTTTGAGATAAGATGCTCGGGCACTCCAGTGTCAACGCTTCCAATCCTTTCACCAAGTGCAAGCAGTTCCTGTTGTTTTAGTCATAAGATGGTGAAAAAGAGGAAAAGAAGAATAAATGACTAACTATGAGATCAAAAGTTGCTAACCTCGTAGCTCATGTCATCTATGTCAAGTCTCATGTCTCGATGCTGATCAAATGGATTTCTGGATCCATAGAAAGCTGACCGGTCCGCAATCATAAGACCCTACAGTTTAACGAGTTCAAGTTAAATTTACATAAGAATAATGTATAATAAAGAAGCTTCAAACTTTTAGGTTCAGACCATTAAGGTGGTGTTTAGGGTTTGCTTATAATATTGTGCTTTATCCTGAAAATAGCAAGTACCAACCCGCTTATTACTAAGTGCTTATTCCTTCTTATACAGACATAAGCGCATAATACGTAATCCTAAAAACCTCCTAAGTGTTCACTCAAAAATATATAAAAAAAAAGAACACCTCCTAAGTGTGAACATACCTCAGGTGGTGGACGATCATGGAAATTAACCCCAGATAAAGATCGGTATCTTTCACTTGACATCCTTGCTCGACCACTCCTGTCACTAGTGTGCCATCCTATAGTAGACGAAGGCCTCAGGTGGCGGGAAGGATAATTGTTGGTAGCAGGTTGCAACCCCTCATTTGTCACTGAAGCATCTCCTAACCGCATGTTGCTAGAAGTTACCCTAAAACTTGTAGCAGGCCTTTGACTGTAGCTACTCCGAACTCCTCTCACAGATTGCGCCGAGCTACCATGGAAACTTGGATGGACATGATTGCTTCTTGTCGCGGGAATGTTATTCTGTTGCCCCATATTTACTGATGAACTGGGATTATTTCTTCCTTCGAGAAAGGGGTTTAATTCAAAATCGATAGAAGCGTTGTCTGCAATTTGCATATTGAATTTTTATCAATTTCTATAAATACTGGCACAATTACGTCACTGACTTTTTTGGTTGTAGGACCATTATTGTGAACGTATATCCACCCCAAACTTTTTTTGAGACTCACACCATACTCTAACAAAACTTCTTTTTCCAAACTTTCCACTAATTGCGCAAATTTTCAACAAAAAAGAATTCATTATAATTCGCACTTTTTGCATTAAAACATGTCACAAAATAAGAAAATATGTATCGTTTCAGAATTTATGTACTTTTTACATGTTTAGGATTTCAATGTCTTGATCTGGATATTAGATATAAACGTTATATAAGGGAAAGATTATAATGGTCACACGCCCAAAAGAGTCAAAAAGCGCAGTGTGTAAAAACCTTACCATGAGCAGAAGACATCCGAGTTGGATTCCACTCCCTAGTCGAACCGTTTGAACTGTGGCCCATAAGATCTACTGGAGGTGAAACATCCATGGGTCGGCTAGTTGTATAAAAGTCCCGTGCTAGATTGTTTGGCACATAGGTCCTTTCGGTATTGGTTTCCAGGTCAAACACAGACCTGCTTCTCACATTCCTAAGAGAACTCTCCCCACCAATCGTGAGACCGTTACCTCTATGATCATTGTTTGCAATATGGTTTTCCCACGGTGCGTGAAGAAAATTTATGTTTGGTGTTTCTTGCCAAGGTTCGGTAAGCATATTTACATCAGACGAACTTCCAGCTTCGTTATATCTATTTACACCGTCTGGGATACCCGGGCTTTTGCGTTTATAGTGAACTCTTCCAGTACCCACTCTAATATCAAATAAATCTTCTTCGTTAAAAGGATTTCCGTTAAAATTAGATGAAGATGCTTGATTTCTATAATCGTCAGGGGCTATATAAGAAGAGGACGTATGCATAGAAAGATCTGATGGCCCGGCGATATCTTGTTGGTAATTTGAGAATTGTATGTTGTGAGATAATGAAGAATATCCGCTTGACATTGGGGCGTGAGTACAGTGAGTGTATTGTGCTCCGTCAATCGACATATTATCTGCTGGATATGCAAGAGAATTGTTTTCGCCAGCCCCATTTCTTGCTGCAAAGCAGAAAAGAAGGTTATACACATTTCATTAACAATCATCAACTATTGTAATCTGCTAAAACTTAGTTTAAAGCTCGATACCGTTATGCATGAAGGCATTCTCTGCCAAGTTCCAGCTCTGATCATCCTCGGCCTCCAGCATGTAGGAAGGGCTAAAAAAATGGCGATGCCCCATGTCAATCAATCAGGATCTGGTTAGATCGCCTAGATCACGATGATTACTTCTCAACTGCAGTTAACAAATTTTGCAAATTTCAAAATCGTAACCAATAATGATAATGAATAAATAAATACCAACAAAGCATAGCCAACACGTAAGCATATAGCATCCATCAAGACCTCAACCTTACGAAGTACATTAAACCTTAGAGGTTCTTATTACACTAAAAGAAGTAAAGAAGTATCCTAAACATGTTAACACAAGGAATACGCTCTTAAATCGACAACAAGTGACCTGCAACCCTACGTAGCAGTATTAAGAGCACCGATTCTCGGTATATTTGAATTAGTTTGATTTACATTAACCCCAAAGATGTAGCGTAGTGATGGGGACTTGGAGACCCACGATCAAACCAAATAGACAGCAACTTTAGAGGCAGCCGTCAGGCACAAAGCTAAGTTGGTTCCGAATGAGGACTTTACAAAGCGGACAGACACTATCCTGAGCAGAACATAACCTTCCACATAATGTAGTTGTAGGTCGGTCAGCGTTGACAGTTAGGATGTATCTTCTTCTGGCCTAAAACGTATAACTAAATCTATGATCATAACCTCATCCTAGCAACAATTAACGTGTACATGTTCAAAGCACTATCACTAACATAGCCAAAACGCTAATGTAACATCCCGCCCATCCCGCCTACTGTTACACTATAAGGTGTTACAATCACCCTCTTTGCCTAGGGTGTTACAGCTAACCTACGTGATCAAAACTAATCAAACTCCCCGTTACCTAATCTCGAGCCTTGGCCGTTACTAAAAAAAATCTGTACAAATTTAGTCTAACCAAAACAAAACTCGTAACCAATTCCAACAAAAAGCTACCTCGTAACTCAACAAACTAATTAACACAAATAAAACAATCAAAAAACATAATTAATTGATCAGATAAGATTACATAAACACGCTAAATCATCCATAACAATCCAAAAAATAACTGATGGATGATCGTGAAATAGGAAGGATGATAAAACGTACCGATTAATTTGTTACGATTGATTAATTGAATGAATTAATAAAAATTCTTTTTTTTTTATATAATAATAATATATATAAACGGTATATTTTGTTTGTTTGTTTGTATATAAAAAGAAAAGAGAGAGATGAAAGGGGATTATTCGGTGGATGAAGGAAGGAAAGTTGTGTTGGGTTTCGGTAACGATTACACGGAAGCCATTTAAGGGTTAGGGGGGCCATACCCCCCACATAACTTAGCTTCTGCTGCCTTCCACGTCATTCACTTTTACTTTTTCTATGCTCCTTCCTAGTGGCAAGTGTCAATGATGTCATTCACATAAATTTTACTCGGGTCATACTATTAAGACCCTCCCTACCCATACCGCCACTTGCTCTCGCGAATATTCCTCTGTCCCCGCTTTTTCAAGACAACACGTTTTTTAAGTATTTCATTTGCAGCTTTTAAGCGTTGGCTTTATTAAACTTTATCTTTACTGCCCGATCCTTTTCGCATTTTCGCGCTTATTTTTGATATAAACAAAATTATAAAAAAAAAAAAAAAAAAAAAACAAAAATCTAGGGGTCTTAATAAAAAATTGGGGGGTCTTAATAACTCAACCCTTTTACTCCGCTAAAGTAGTTGTGAGCTGTAATAGGGGCAGAATACAGAATCATTCTTCACCGCCATCGGTGCCTTTTTAAATAAGTATTAGAAAATTGGTATTATCCACGAAGATTTCACCGCTTTTTGAGCTAAACGACTAATAAAAATCAAAATGTTTATTGTTCACCGCTCATCGCTCCAAAAAACTCCACACCGCTCCGTGCAAAACATACCATTTTCTTTTTTAGATCTCTTAAAATAATTTTCTATTTTTTGTTTTACCATTAAAAAGAGATTTTAGTGACCGAATGTTTTATTGATTGATTAAAAGTGTAGTAGTTTTATTTTTATTAAATTGTATAAATTTTGCTTTTTTGACACTAATTTTGACTTGAATGTAGTATTTTATAACTAACCTATAAATGGATGAGGTTTTGTTATTCATGTATCAAAGAATTATGCGTTTGTGATTGAATGTACGTACTTTAACTAAGATATTCTCGTATCGTTTTTCATCACTTTGTTAGTAGACTCATATTTAGTTCATAAAATAAACTAAAAGTTTACGTTACACTTTTTTCATCTAGTCGCATTAAGTTGTGGGTATGCCCGTGATTAGCAATAGTTGTTTGTGTTTATAAATATATGTTTGCTGCCATAATACAGTAGCATTTGTATTTATTAAGCATAAATTAACATAAAATTTTAAATGTTTATAATATATATGTTTTCTAACGCTCGTCGTCAAACAAGCATTGTATTATAACATTTTATTTTTTTTAGAAAACGCGTTGTTAAACACAATCGAACTCCCGAATAATAAGCTATTTTTTCTATAGAAATTTGGGGTATTTGTTTACATAAATTATAAGATCTCTTTTATTTTCATTTCTTCCGATACTTTTTGAACATTTTGTTTTTAGTTTTGAATTTTATTTATTTATTTATGGGTTTTGCTAACGACAACTTTTAGGGTAGTCGTTAATATGATATTTTTATTACAATTAGTTGTAAGAAACTAATTCATCCAATGTAAGTGAAGTGTTTGTTGTGTCTCCGGATTTTTAAGAATTTCATCAACTTTTATCGAAAATGACATCAAATAAAAATCATTCATTAGTTCATATGTATTTTATCATTATCCAGAAATTATAAAACATATACGGAGTACTTTATTTGTAATCTATACCAACTTTATAAAAAGTTTCTATAATGACATATCGTGTATCACAAATCTTTTTTATTTCATCCTAATGTTTGAAATTAAAATGTGTGAAACGTAATACCCCGTGAGAAAAAGGAGCATGAGAGAAGATAATCCATAAACCACAAAAGTTACTTTTTATTGTATTGCAAAAGACGTGGGAAAAGGATATTATACAATTCATTCCAAAGTGTTCATCATAGAGCACTTAAACAATATTAAATTACGCATCTTATGGTGTTAGTCGTCTAACTATTATACTCTAAATAACTACACAGTCATGGGCGGAGGCACTTGTAGTTCAGGGGTAGCGGTCGCTACCCCTGAACTTTTATCCAGTAGTGGATTTATTTTATTTTATTTTATTTTATTTTTCTTTTTTTACGCCAGATCAGATTTCGTGTTTCACACCCTCGAAACAAATTTTCGCTACCCCTAAATAAATTTGACAAGACTCATATCATTCTTTAAAAACTCCAAAAACTCTAAGGCCTAATCCCACTAAATGTTTAAAAATAACCCAAGGCCCATTTTAAACACACTTTAAAAGTTAAAGTGATATGTTGATGATAAATTGTTTCTCCACCATAAAAACATACAAAACATATCAATTTAATAAAATAAAAGTCTACACAACTACACAAGTTCTTGAGTTAGAGACCGAAGAAAAAAAACCTTAAAAGTTTTACATCTTCTTTTCGGAGTTCGGCTCTTCCCGCTTTACACGCACACGCCTAAAACCTTACCCCTTAGGTAATTTCAAACTTTCAAGTCTATTTAATAATTTATTAATTTTCATTCTTAGTATTAGGGACTTAGGGTTAATTTTGGTTGTGATTTGATTAGTGATTAGATTATGAATTAAGGGTTGATTTTGCTTCCGCCTTCCCCTTCGCCCCTTCCCGCCTTATGTAATTTTATTATATGTAATTGATTTTGAAAGTCTAGACAAGTTAGTAAGTTACCGATTAGATTGTGGTTCAATTTTATATGAGGACTTGATTTTTGAAAGTTAAAACATGAAAAAACAAGTGCATATTGGCAATTTCTTTGAAAGAAAATTTCAAGAGGATGATGTTGGTTCTAATAATGTTGATGATATTGGTTCAACTCCTTCGGCTTCAATTCCTTCGGGTTCAATTCCTTCGGGTTCAATTCCTTCGGGTTCAACTCCTTCGGGTTCAACTCCTTCGGGTTCAATTCCTTCGGGTTCGATTCCAAATGGATTTTATTTGAATGATCTACCTTCGGACCCTTTTGATAGACCACCGATTGCTAGTTATCATCCTAATCAAGTGGATGATATAAGAAGACACTATCTTGTTAAAAAAGCTTTTCAACCACGAAATCATAAATTTCCAACCAAAATGTATGGTAAAGATATGAGACGCTTTGTTGTACAATTGTTTGATACATACCCGTGGTTAGAGTATAGTGTTAAATCGCATAAAGCCTATTGCTTATATTGTTATTTATTTAAAGAAAAGTTGGCAATCAAGGTGGAAGAGATGTTTTTCAAGTGAAGGCTTTGTAGTTCGAGTAAATCAAATGCCTTAAAAGATCATGTTGGGTCGCTTAATAGTCATCATAATAAGGCGATGAAAAAATGTGAGGATCTCTTGAAACAAAAGCAAGCCATTGATGTGAAGCTAAAATTTATAAGTGAACAAGAAAAGGTTGCAAATCGGTGCAGATTATTAGATCATATTAGTGCTAGACACCGCCTAGAGAATAGATTACCATTTAGAGGTCATGATGAATCGGAGAGTTCTCGTTCTAAGGGATGTTTTCTTTCAAATTTAAAGTTGGTTAGTGAGATGAACCCGGAGATTGGTAAGTATACATTGGGGAATGCAAAAAAGAATAATAAGTTAACGTCTCCACCAATACTAATCGACATCATTTTGAGGTTGAGGTTTTTAATACGGTTTTGGATATGCAAATTCAAGAATTTGGGAACCGGTTCAATGAGGTACCAACTACATTGATAGAAAATATGTCGGGTTTAAATCCTTGTAATGGGTTTTCTAAGTTTGATATATTTAAGATAGTAGCCTTTTGTGAGATGTATCCGGTTGATTTTAATATGAACAATAGGGGGTGTATTTTGGGTGAGCTTAAAGTCTTTTATCACTCGGTAAAGGAAGATGATAGATTTTTGAATTTGGATGGGATGTGCTGTTCAAGGAGAGACATTTGACGAAGTAACGAATGAGGATGTAATGGTTCGTTTTCAAGCTATGAAAGACCGAAAAGGAGATTTTTGAGATGTATTAGGTATTTGTTTAACTTATTTTATTATTGTGTTTTTTTAATTATTTAAATGTACGGTTAAAAAAAAATTATTGTTAACTTTTTTTTTCCGCTACCCCTGAAGTTTACTCCTGGCTCCGCCACTGACTACACATTAATTAAATTCTTATGTCGTGACATGCTCACAGTTTCAGATTGATTGACCTTTTACCAACTTTGTTACTATGTGTTTTCATGTAGGGCTGAGCATCAAAACCGAACCGGACCGACAAAACCGACCGAACCGACAAAAACTGAGCCGACCCGAAATCCCGTCGGTTCGGTTTCGGTTTCATGTTTTACATGTTTTCGGTTTCGGGTCGGGTCGGTTCGGTTCGGTTTCGACCAAAACCGACAAAAACATACCAAAATACACCTAAACCGAACCTAACGGACGGCCCGTCGGTTCAATTTCGGTTTAGGTTTTCCAAGAATTTCGGTTTTCGATTTTGTGGGTTCGGGTCGGTTCGGTTCGGTTTTGGACCGACGTTCAGCCCTATTTTCCTGTTACACAAGCTGTTAAAAATAAAAATGTTACTATTTATTATGAGACTATAGAATTGACTAAGATATATATCGTAAGACAAATTCTAATGACAATCATAAATATGTGGTCACTCTTTGCCATATCAGCATAACATCAGCTTATCTCTTTAAACTATACTCAATCACAATTTGCTAATAAGGCGACCGCAACCACAACAATAAACATACTTCATCAAAACTATTAAAAACAAAATACACGCACAAAAGAAAATGAAAGTTGTGGTTGACTGACAAACCAAAATAATTGAAAGGTTGGGTGGTTGATCGGTTGCATTCGGTTAGGCTAGTGGCATAACTCGGTCACCTACTCGGTTGGAGGGCAACCAACCATACCATTAGGCCAATGGTAATAGCAACCATAAATATTGTGGTCACTCCCTACACATCAGCACCACATTAGCTTTCTCTATCCAAGACTACACCCAACCACAACTTTCTAATAAGGCGACCGCAATCAGAACAAAAAACATACCACACAAAAACTAATAAAAAACACACTCACACACACAAAAGAAAATGAGAGTCGCGGTTGGCTGACAAACCAAAACAATTGAAAGGTTGGGGGGATCGGTCACCAATCCGGTTGAACTAATGGAGATATTATAGTTACCAATTTGGTTGAGAGTCGACCAACTTAACCATTAACATTAGCCTAGTATTAGCCTAAGAATTAATGCTTGATAGCAACTACAGTCGATAACTGTGACTAAAACTGTGACTTCTATTACCAGTACAAAGAGAAATGAAAACTCGCCGAATGTATATCATGTGGGATATTCATCTATACTATATGTTAATACAAATAAGCCGTAAAAACGTTTATTTATATTTTACGATCTTCTAATGTTTTGTCGATAACAAACGTAAAATCATTTTAACGAAACAAATAAAATACGTAAATGGTTTGATCCAATAGTTTTCTAACACATTTACGTTTTCACATAAAACACTAAAACAAGTACAAGTGATTTTATGATTTAGTAATACATATGTACAACAACTAGTGTTTATATATTGGGCAAATATATACATAACTAGTATGTATTATAAATGGGTAAAAACTACAACCCATGGTATTGACCCATACCCATTTGACTAGGTGCATTGCACCCATTAGGTACATTGTATCTAAAAAATACCCATGGATCAACCCATGACCCATGACCCATAACCAAAATACCCATGGGTAAAGAGGAGTGTCCCACGGATCCCTAGCTTTACACTAGACGTATCCCTTGTGGGAGGGATCCGTGAACAAGAAGCATTCTCTCTATAAATAGTGAGCCATTTCTTCCTTTTGGCTTGCCACTCACACATACTTTCCCAAGTATTGTAACTCTCTAACCACCGATCATAAGGGATCTTTCTATGTAGTTTGTCTTTTGTTTTTGTGTGATTCTCTAGGTTCCTCTTAAAGGCGAGATCACCACTTCTTGAAGTCAAGCAAGCTCAAGTCCATGAGTTGCCATGCTTCGTCATCATCAAGACTACTGAGGTTCTCTTGTTGACAGTTCTTTCTTCCTCTATAGAAGTGTTGTGTCGAAGGCATTAGTGAACAATGCCGAAAGAGTCAAGACGAAAGCATTAGTAAAAGATGCTTAACGTCCGTGTCAAGAGCATTAGTGAATAATGCTAAAGGTGTCAAGACGAAGGCATTAGTGAAAGGTGCCAAGCGTTGTGTCAAGGGCATTGTTGAAAGGATGCCTATAAATCAAATCAAGTGGCCTTAGTGAAGAATGCCAAGGTCGTATAATCGATGAGGTGCATCGTTATACATATAGTGATAGTTTGTTTCCAAGGATGTTGATATCCTTGATGGTGTTGTAATAAGGAGTAGATCTCCTTTGGGATTAGGTGTTGTGTAGTGTTGGGTAGTAGTTCCTCCATTGTAATGGAACTCGGTGCTTAGCCTAGTTGTAACAACGCGCATTTTTTGGGTTACTTTTCATATTTTTGAAAAGTTACTATTCACTTTCACTATTCATCCCATAAAATTTTTATTTCACATTCTCGTAAGATAAATTATTTTAGTAATGACCTGAGAGTTCAACAATCGTTAGATCATTTTCGCAAAAGTTATTAAGAAAACATCGTCTTAAAATTTCATTTTGGTCGGAACACCATTTCAACATCCCGCGCATAACGAAAATCAACTCTGTCAATTTTCCTCGCATCAGATAAATTTATAGATCACTCATAATTAATTTGAGAATTTTTGAGATTTCATTTTAAAATATTACCAAATAAGCTCAACGCAGTACAAAACTAAACTTACGTTTTAAACAATTCTACTTACATCCGGACTTAACGATTTAGATCGTGGTTTCTAATATGTTTTGCCACTTTTACATTTTTGGAAAAGTCAAACATATTTCCTCCTCCTTGACCATAAAGAAAGTAAGCTTGTACGTTCTACATTTTTGCTTAAATCGCGTAACTTTTAGACTTCACGATAACTCGTAAGTTATCCGCGATGACCTAAAACCACATTTTGACATCTCATATCACTTTAGACTAATTTTAGTCTACTCGAATAAATTCACGATCATTTCCGAAATTTCGTTTTTTCGACAAACCGCGAATTACGCTTTTGACCCGTATTTCGAGTTTTAAGCAATTTTGCACCCAATAAGACTTATCACTCATTTTATATTTTTAGATGGAGTATAATGATGAGTTTAATCATTCCTATAAGTTTCATATTTTTACGATACCGGTTTTACGCTTTATGGCTTAACAACTTTCGATTAGCGATTAACGAACCAAAACTCACTCCGTAACCAAGATAATACCAAAACTATCCACCAAAGTCATCCTATCTTATCTTGGCTGAACTTAGGGGAGTCATCACCTTGGTGGCTTGATCCTAAGCATGCTTCTTTTAGATCATTTACATATTTAAATTTAACCATGGTTAGTTTTTAACCCAATATATAGTTAACCAAAATCTCTAGCCTATAAATACCAAGCTAAAACCTTCATAATTTCTTGCACCACACCTTCTTAACATCTAAAGTCCTAAACCTAAGGCATTTCTTATAGATCTTGTAAGAACATTCATGTGTTCTTCAAGAAAACTAGCGTTTGATCTTCGTTCTTGGAAGTTTTCAAGAAAGAGTCGTTATTCTTCAAATAACTTCAAGTCTCCAAAAATACGTTGGTATAATCTTCATTTCATCTTCGGGTTCTCAAGAAGGCGTTGTTATAATCTTCTAATAGCCTTGGGTTTTCGAAGATTGCAAATTCTACTTCGAAGCTCCGCTAATATTTTATTTTTCCATAATACTCAAGCATTCTATATTAAGGTAAGTATTTATAAAACTCAAACTTATTTAAATAATTATAAACTTTGTTAGTTTATTTATTGTATTTAAAAACTCTTAATATATCATATAATCAAGTAATTAAAATACATGTTTTACGATTAAGCACTACAACACTAGGGAACTTCATGTGAGGGTTCATTTGGGTAAACGGATCGACGAGTTCTTGGATTTACAATTAAAGTGTCCTAGCTCCTAACGCCATCGCATGACCTCCGAATTGTGATGGCCCGAACGGTAGTCTGAGATATACAAACTAAAACCATTTCTATAAACAAACATACAAATACTACATCACGATCAATATAAGGACGATATAGGCATGTTTATAATTTGCGCCGTTATTCGAACCCAAGAGTTGACATCCTATTTTAGGTTGCTCAGAGAAGTTCTCACGGCATATCCATCATTCTCATTATACATTTGATATCATTTACTCTGAGGTGAGTTTCATAGCCCCTACTTTTATACGTTTTGAATTACTTTTGGGGGAGATACATGCTCAACTATTTTCATTAACTTTCATAAGTACTCTAAACTTTCAAGGATTACGTGAGTTCATAGCCCCACTTTCTATTACTTAATTGTTTTACAAACCCTTGGGGGAAATACATGCTTTATTTTAAACTGAACACATTGCTTTCAAACAAAAGCAGGCTCAAGTATCACAACGTATTGAGGTAGCCGTATCAAACAAAAGCGGGCTCAAGTATCACAACGTATTGAGGCGGTAGTAACAAACAAAAGCGGGCTCAAGTATCATATACTTGAGGCAATTGCACTGCGCAATAATATCTCTTTGGTTTTCAAACCATTGGTGTGAATTTATAACTCACACTACAAATATTATGTGTTCAACTCGATTTCCTAAACTCTATGAATTTCACTCAACCTTTGTGTTGACAGTTTTAAGCATGTATTTCAGTCCATATTGTACGAGGTCGGTACGGAGGAGCACGGATACTCAAGAAGGCTATAAATTTTATTATCATTCAAAACCAATTTAATGTATTTTGTAAACTTGGAACCATCCGGGACCTCATTTTGTAAACTCGATATTTACATAAATCGAATGATAATCTTTTAAACGACTCCATTAGAGTTCGCTTTCTATTATTATGATTGTTGTGCCATGAAGTAACACCCAGTATGAATTCATTGCGTATCTCAAGTTGGGGGTGTTACACTAGTACCGGATAAAGGGTAGGCGACGTTGTGGTAGGTGTGATTCACCTTGGTGTAAAGAACCCGGTGGTTAGCCTAGTACCGGAAAAAAAGTAGGCGATGTTGTGAAGGCTTCTCCGCCATAAGTAGTTGGTGTCGTGTAGTGATAACGAACTCTCGAGTAGGTGACTCGGGGAGTGGAGTAGGGCAAGGAAGGTGTCCTTGTAGCCGAACCACTATAAATACTTGTGTCGTGGTTATGTGCTTCTTACTCTTTGTCTTTCATTACACTTTTATATATCTATCTATCAACTTCCAACATACACATCTAAGTAGATTGACATAAGTCGATCTAAATATTTTAAAATGAAGTTTTAAATTGGTAAAACTATTCAACCCCCCCTCCTTCTAGCTTTCCACAATTGGCATCAGAGCTTCGCTACCAAGTTTCTTAGAGTATGTTGTACTTTAAAAACTTGATACGATCCGTGTATATTTGAAAACTACAAAGATGAATTATTTCAAGTCATGTTTTAAAAATCATTATAGTTTTTATTGTTGGACAATGATAAAATGTTCTAATACTTCCCTTGTTAAGAATTCTCCATACTTGGATTTGGGCATACCAAGAAGATCATGTGACAACTCGTAATTTCAGGTCATTTCTCAAAACAATTCATGCCTTACAATTTCAACATTTATCGTAAACTAGGTTTACGTGTTTCAAATTCGCGTAACCTTTATGGTTTAGCGGCGAATTCATGATCATATCATCACGAACATTTCATATGGACTAAGTTTAGTCTACCTTTCATTAACATCACTTGCATCATGTTAGTTCATTCATGACATTGCATTTCACCTTTAACGCGTAAATTTTATATTAAATAAACGTTGTCGCGTGAGTTATTATTTTGAACATTTAATCCGATACTTCCAAAAATGATCCCGACATATTTTTATACTTACATTTAGTTTATAAAAACTATATTTTGAGTTTACCTAATGTTCTAAATTTATTTGGTATATAAATCGTTAAATTTATATTATTACGACGTTTTTCTTAAAAACTGCACGATAATTATTATATCACTCAAATTTCACAAGGAATGTATTTTTACAATTTTTATAATATCATTATACTCTATTTTGATCTATTAAAATTTTACTTGTATCAAAAATTACCATTTACCTTACAAGTTATTAATATTAACATATTTTCTACACTTTTCTTACACATAATTGACAAATTATTTACAAGTTTATAAAAGAAAAAAAAAATATATATATTGTGAAACATAATCCCCCCATATCCGGCCATGGGGGATGTGTCCTAATTGATGATTTTTTCTTTTCTTGATGGTATATACTTACACACTTACATAAAGTCTTCACCTCATTTCATTCATTTACTTCCAATAATTCACAAGTGTTAAAAACTTTTCTTCTCTTGATTCTTCTCCAACAAAACCGGCCTTCATAGAGTGATACAAGGATCATCCAAAATTTTTCAAGCTCAAGAGTATTAACAATCTAGGACACTCTTAATAAGGTTTTGAAATAAAACCAAGAGTGTTTAGGTTTAACCTTGTTCTTTGCACCTCATCATATTAACTTGTAAGCATATCATTTATATTTTCATGTCTCCTTTTCATTTCATAAGTATCTCTTCATTTTTGGAGCAAGCATGCATGATTTGTGTTGTTTATACCATTTTACATGATTTTTAGAAATATATATATATATGGTCATCCTATAATTATCCCTTGGTATACTTTGGTCTTGATGATGTTTAGGAACCCATGACACCCTAAGAAGGTGTATGGTAGGATTAGATTAGCTTTGGAGTTGATTTGAAGGGATTAGAATAGGTTTGGTACGAGAAAACTATTTTCGATAAGTATAAAATGTGTTCTGTCCTTGTTTTGTTTTTCTGGAAAATCCGACAAGAGGCACGGAATTTTGACCCGATATTTAGAAAATATACTTTAAAACGAATCCGTGGCCGCTTGAACGGATAAAAACGGAGTTATAACGAAGAAGTTATGAATTTTAAAGTTTGACGATTTAAATATATAATTTCCGAAATTTCAGCATACTATTTTTACTTTATTCGGTCAAAAACGAGTCCTAAGCTTTACAAATTATTTCGACTTATCAAAATATATTAGTATACTTGATACGAAGCTAAGGACCTATTATACGTAGAAAACGGATTTGAAACGACTAAGATATGCACGTTTTCATAAACCGCCGTAACTATTATTTTCGAAAACTATATTATTTTACGAGACAAGTGTTACGGTAACTAAAACCACCATGTTGACGGCTGTTTTAACTATGATGTGGAACTTTTGGAACGAAATGTCTTCTAATAAAATCGAGATCACCGAGCATATTTTTCAAAATGACTAACCGTTCAGATAGCGGAGTTGTAATAAATTATTTACTGAATGCTTAAAATTGGCCGAAACTCACTTTTTACACAACAATTAGACAAAATCACCATCTTTAGCCCTTATTATCTTTATGTTCGAGACCTTTATGTCGAAAACTCTGAATCGAAACTTTTAGATTTCGATACAAACTTTCCAAAACCGTCGAGTTCGTTTTCTAACGTGACGACACCATTTTACGACTGCTTTTGAGCCATTTTGTCATTTTCAAGAAATTTCCGACGACATTATTTTACTGACGAAAAGTGAAAATTTCACCATAAATCATTATAAAACCATTGTAGGATGACATTTTGACGTAAAAACTTGTAAAGTGATTTAAGAATGGTCAAGACGTCAAAAGAGTATTTTTCGACGATAAGTATTATTTTCAAAACTCGCAAATGGTATAAATAACATACGAAATGCATGCATATCATAACATTACATTGCAACTCATTACATATCATATCATTCGTAATAGGTCCAGTTTAAAGTTTCACGCTATACCTCAGTGTACTCACTCTTGTCATCATACCAGTTTATCAAGTGAGTCATAGCCCTACTCTTTAATTGTTTTGAATTACTTTGGGGAGATACATGCTCAACTATTTTTATGACTATCTTGATTATCCGAAACTACATGCTTAATCGAACTTAATGAGTAGTCATATCCTATATCATAAATCATTGAATCGAATGTCTTGGGATTATCATTGAGTGAATGTCTTGGGATTATCCCGAACCGAATGTCTTGGGATTATCATTGAGTGAATGCCTTGGGAACATCATTGAACCGAATGTCTTGGGATTTTCATTGAACTAAATGTCTTGGTATAATTAGGTCAATTAATTATTGATACATTAAGTCATGCATTATAATGTGAATTCATTTGATATCATGCACTTGAACATAAACTATGCACCTTTTGGCGGTGGGTTGTGAACACAAAGTTGCAAGTTTTGTGTGGGCGGAACTTGAACCGAGTGGATTTACAATGCCTTTCTTTGCATAAACGATTTTGAAAGGCTTACATTTCAACACAAACTCTATGAACTCACTCAACCTTTGTGTTGACACTTTTAGCATGTTTTTATCTCGGTATCTAAGGCATACTCATCATGGCATGGTTAAGGAACCACCTTTTGAGTCGCGCCGACTTACATCATTTTACATTATAGCACTTTCTTTCAAAACCATCGTTTGGACTTGTAATATATTTATATTTCCGCAAACTTTGTAAACTTTTGGGACCTATGTTGTAACTCGATTATTTTATTAAATCAAGCGATGTATTTTCCAAACGACACTTTAGGTCGCTCAATATAACTGTGATTGTGATGCTATGACAACCAATCCTCAGAATTCCATTCACGCAAAACGAGGTAATTTGGGGTGTGATGATCATGAAGAAACTATCTAAATATTTCTTTTCGTGAAAAGAATGTTTAGCATTGTTTTCTCACACATGGATCTGGAGATTCCAAGAGGATCACAAAGCATTTTCTAAATACTTCTTCCCTTAAAAAGAATATTTAGCAAAGGTACGATCGTTAATAATTTACATTTGGTTTATTATTGTTAAAATCTTAGTTGTATAATTAATCTCTATTAGTAATTACTTGAGTAGTTATCTATATTAAAGTCATCATCAAGAATAGTATTCTTCGATTGATTTGTATAGACTACATTACTAATCTGTAATAATGATATCTCGGTTATACGATAACTTCAATCATTATTCATCACAAAAGGATTATTGACACTTCATCTACCTCAATAAATATCCATGTGAAATTTCTTGTATTATGATAAAATGGGTTTTATCATAATCTTTGAAAAACCTCTCAAGAATAGTGACTAATTCATAAAAAGGGAATCTCGTCAAATAGGATTAGTATTAAACCATCAAAACCCTAAATCATAAGTTATAGAGCTTAAACACCAAAATCTAGGCGTTTTAGAACTCCCAAACCAAAGTTATCAAGGAATGCTTAAACTGATTTTTGTTGTCAAGCCGGATCCCTGAGCTTGAACTAGCCGGATCCCTAATGAGAGGGATCCGTGGGATCCGTGCAACAGAAAGACAACATAAGTTAGTAATGATCACTGTGGAAGTTCCACAATCATCAAGAATAGTATTCTTCGATTGATTTGTATAGACTACACTACTAATCTGTAATAATGATATCTCGGTTATACGATAACTTCAATCATTATTCATCACAAAAAGATTATTGACACTTCATCTACCTCAATAAATATCCATGTGAAATTTCTTGTATTATGATAAAATGGGTTTTATCATAATCTTTGAAAACCTCTCAAGAATAGTGACTAATTCATAAAAGGGAATCTCGTCAAACAGGATTAGTATTAAACCATCAAAACCCCAAATCATAAGTTATAGAGCTTAAACACCAAACTCTATGCGTTTAGAACTCCCAAACCAAAGTTATCAAGGAATGCTTAAACCGATTTTGTTGTCGTCGATCCTCGAGCTTGAACTAGCGGATCCCTAATGAGAGGATCCGTGGGATCCGCAATGTAAAGACAAGATAAGTTAGTAATGAACACTTGTGGAAGTTCCACAATCACTTTCCTTCAAAGACTCACGAACAAAAACCCGCCATTATTCACAGAGCAATTTGATCATTTCCTTCAAGCATAACAATCTCTTGTGTAAGTATAATCTTCACTACATTGTTAATTTAATTCCTTGATTTCTAGGATTACAATTTCTTCATTTTTAGAAGTTGGGTTCAAATGGGTTTATCATAATTTGTTACCACATTGTTTTCTAAGATAATCCAAATCAAAGAATTAACATTGTTAATACAAATTAAACTCATTTCTTGAATTCAATAAAAATGATTTGAGCAAAATTGTGATCAAACCCTTTAGGCTACTATTCACAATTAACACCTTATAAGGTTTTAAAATGTACCTTTTTGAGGGGTCGTTTAAGCCCTTAATTGATCACTTTTGTATCCGTTATTACTTAATATTGTTCCTTTTCACTTTTTAGGTCTTTTGAAGGCAAATTGTTGGAATGACACTTATTCGGACGAAAAGGCGCGAATATACGAAGAAAATGGCCAAAGTCAAGAATCGAGACACTCAAGTCAGCTGAACCCAAGGGACGGCGTCCAGTTATACTTGCGACACCGCCGGAACAAGTTTTGTGACGATACAGAGCCAAATTGGTTATTTTCAAGTGACGGCATCGAGTTTTAAAAGAGTAGGCGTCGCACTCGAGGCCTAGATTTGATCCAGACGGCGCGAGACTCAAGGCGGCGGCGTCACGGACATAAGGTGACGCCCACAATGATAACGCCAAGACGAAACCCTAACGACGGCGACCGACGGCGCCACAAATTAAATGGTGACGCCGTCGCAGCTTGTAACCTTATATATAGAATCCGAATTTTTAGTTTTTGGTGTGTAGTTTTGTGGAGTAAAACCTAAACCGAACCAAGGTCTGTTTTGTACAAGATTTTGGGTTCCATACCCTATCTTACATCGTGATAAGTGTTTTACTTCATTAATTTAATTATGTCTTCAATTGATTATGTGTATGCTTGCATGTTCCCCATGTCCGGCTAATTTACTTGTGTGTTTGCTTAGGTAATATGAAACTTAGTTATTGAATATTGATTGGTTGTCTCTTATCTTAATTGTGATTGACCTAGTATTGCGATAGGTCATTCGTTGTGTTATTAATGCTTGATTAATCTTTGGGGTAAAAGCCATAAAATAACAATGTACTTTTCAAAATTTTCCGACTTGAAACACTTACTTTTTTATTACCTTATTTCACCAACGAACTTTCAAAATTTGTTCCGACTTCACCCATATAACATGTTTATATTAAAATAATAACTGAAATAATTATATTACGCTTGTATTCTTTAAAATTTGTTCCGACTTCACCAACAAACTTTCAAAATTTGTTCTAACTTCACCCATATGCCGAGGGTAATATAGTCATTTCAGTTATTATTTTAATATAAACGGGTCATATGGGTGAAGTCGGAACAAATTTTGAAAGTTTGTTGGTGAAGTAAGGTGATAAAAAAGTAAGTGTTTCAAGTCAGAAAATTTTGAAAAGTACGTTGTTATTTTATGGCTTTTACCCTTAATCTTTGTTGAACCTTAGTTTATAATCACCTAGAGTAATTGTAGGCTATACATCCAAAGAATACCTTAGAGTTAAAGTTTATAAATCCTAGAGATTTTGTAGTCATTAACCTTTGGTAGCTTCAAAGAGTTAGGGATAAACGCATACCCTACGACCTTAGAGACACAACGCGATTAAGAATAAGGACGTGACAATTCAACCATCAATAGGAGATAACTAGGGAGTAATAAAGCCTAAGCAAATACATTTTTAATCATCATACGAGCACACAACAATAGACATAGACTCACCTTAGTTAATTAGATAATTAGATAAGTAGAAGTAATCGGTAGAAATACCAACCCCCAAATCCAAACCCCGAGATTCATACCTTTCCATTTCCTAAAAAACATAAAAAGATAAAAAATAATCTTCCTCAACCCCAACCTTAGCGTAGTAACTTCTCACTAGCATTCCTATTCCCCAAGAGAACGATATCAATTCCGTGGCCACCCTAATACTACACTACAACGATTAGGTTCACCGCCAGGGTGTTGAAAAACTGCTCGATTTAAAAGGAAATTCCTTTGACCCCGAACACGCTGTGTAAGCGTATCAACACCACATTGTGGTTATGTTGTTTAGGAACAATCATGCCAAGTAACCGACAACAAGACTATCAAGATACCGCTCATTACAAACCAATGTACCATAGAAAAGATGGATTTAGCCCGGAAGATAGGAAAGCTTTTAAAATGCTCGAAAAGAGACTTTTTCATGAAGGTCGTATAGTAGAACCATCATTTCTTGCTAACACCGACATAAGACAAGTTTTTGGGACCATTGGCTTTGATTGTTTATTGGACATAAACGAACAAATTTGCCCGGTTTTCGTACTCTGGTTCTACAAGACAATGAGGATAGTTAGAAATGATGATGGGTCCATCTCAATTGTCTTCATCATAAATGAGCATGAGTACACTCTTTCGCTTGTAGAGTTTGGAAGAATAGTAGGGGTTCTATATCAAGGTGTTTGCATGTTTTCCAATGAGTGGTCTTTGGAAGAGATACACACTATGGTTGATCATCATGAAATCTACCACATGTTAATCCCGGAAGCAACCACGGTGAGGGACACCGTGTTCATGCCAAGAGCATCCCTATCGAGAGTCACTAGGAATTCGAAAGTGATCTATAGGGATCCTTTCCAAATGGAGCTCTCCGAGATGTACGCATTGTATAGGAAATGGGAAGTTGTGGTGAAGGAGAATGTGTTGTGCCTAGTAGGAAACAAGGATCACCCAAACACATGCATAAGTTTCATGATCTATTGCCTAGTGACCGAGACTCGCTTCAACCTTGCTTACTACATGATTAAGAGAATGGCAAGTGTAAAAAGCATGGATAAAATGGTGCTCCCGTACGCAATGCTCCTAACCCGTCTTGGAAAATTCATCTTTGCATTAGATCCTTCTACGCAATCCTATGATCATAGCTTTTGCAACAAAGTTATGGTGTCATTGACCGAGGGTAGAACTACAAGGTTTATGGTGGAAGGCAAAAGGCCTCACCCACCCACGGATTCCTCGGATGAAAGGGAGAGGCAAAGAGAAGGTGAAGGTAGTAGCAACCCACTCGGAAATACCGATATCGACCCCTTGGATTACATCAATCAATTGCCGGACGTTCCTAGCGCATCACCCGAATGGCAACAAACCAAGGGAATCTTCAAGTGCTTCACCAACTTCTTGAAGAAAAAGAAGTAGATATGGTGTGATAAAGAGTGGAGGAGGGGTAAAAACGGGAAGTGGTGGAGAAGTAAGGTAAGGTCATAGGACCTTCATTTGTGAAAAAAATTTGAAACAATGGGTTGTAACATCTAAAAAAAATACTTATGTAGTTTAGGATGTAGTATGTAGCTATTGCCATAACTTGGCATTGAACAATCTTAACTTAGAACGTGTAGGATGAGATTTTACGACTTCTTCAAGTAGTCGCGCCACTCATCTTTAGTACCTTTAGTTCCCCACATTTGCTATGCATTATACTTGATATGTTCTTGCATTTAGTCTTTGTAAAACAACTTGGAGAAGCATTTTGCTAAGAGTGCAAATTGCACATTTTCTTAAAGCCTTCTGATCTGCAGTAGGCGGATCCCAGCAATATAACTAGCCGGATCCCTCCCTAAAGGGAACCGTGGGATCCGTGACCACATATGAGCAATACATACCTCCTTACATAAAAAAACAACACACTAGATCACCTCACACTAGTCAAACATAAGACCTTAGAACCAACTATGTATTCCTTAAGCATTTGAAAGCTTCACACTCACCCATAGCTTACCTAGAATCTATTTCAAAGTGTTTTTGATTTATCAACTCATCAAAACTCACCACATTTCCGCTCAAATGCTCACACATTACTCCTCACATCATATAACACTTAGTTTGATATGTCCATCAATTTTAGCAAATTGTGTTTAGTCACTTTTAACTCAAAAATAGGCTCAAAACTAGTTTTTCATTTTTCTTTATTTTTTAAGATTTTATTAAATTTTTTCTTGAGCCATCATCTGACTTCTAGGACTAATTACCACCACTTTTCATATCAAATCAAATGGTATTCTTCTCAAGCACTTAGTTAGACTATCTAAAGTCCACTTTTAACTCCAAAAACCATCATTAAGCACCCTCACCCCTAATGGTTGAGCATTTAAGACATCCACCACTCAAGACATCAAAGAAAAGTCAAAACCTCAAGACACATATGTACTAAACCTTACAAAAGCATATTAATCTCATCAAGTATCTGTCTGACAAACGGATCCCTGGTTTATAACCAGACGGATCCCTAGTGAGAGGGATCCATGGGATCCGTGTCTGCAAAAAGACTTTAATCGGCTTTCTTCTTCAAATTTAAACCACCTTTTGGTTATCTAACCACTTTAGTTACCATTTAATGTATTTCTAGAGTGAACAACATCCTAAGTGCATGCTCGCCTCTTAGTGGTCAAGAATTTAATTCCTAATTCAAAATTATACTTTATAAACCAAACACTCTTAAGGTTAAATCATCACTCTCACCTAGCTCTCAAAAATCAGTGAGTTGAAGCTTATATTGCATCCTTACCATCACCATGACCAAAGCACTTAGCAACAACTCTTCAACTAAAGGCTCATCCAAAAGAAAGGGTCACATGATTCATGAGATTTCATCCAATCAATCATCTCCGTAAGAGATAACAATGCTAGAATTCCACCTCAACAAACCCATTCAACAATTGCTAAGAGAACCGCAAGAATTAGCATCAAACCTTTGGGCTAGAAAAGGGTCATCTAGTTCAAAACCAAACATAGCTAGCTCTAGCAAACCGTCCAAGCCCTCATTCCTAGAGCATGGATTACACTCATTCAACGAGCCTCTTCCTCACCCAAATCTCTATTCATTAGAGCATTCACCACCGAGAACCTCCAACTCACCAACTTTCTCGTTAAATGTGGAACCACCTACAACACCGACTAGTCCATCATTGGAAACAAGGAACCACCAATGACTTAATCATATGGAGGAATATCCATTACCACCACCCTCATTCTTAGTAGAACCTCACCCTACTTCTCTTAATGAAACCCCACCATCATTCATGGAGCCTCCTCAAAACATCCATTTTTCTCCGGTTCCAAATCAAGACAATAACTGCTCTAATTGTCTAATCACCCAAGGACTTGTTCAAGAAGTACGAAATGAGTTGCATTTCATGTTTAATCATCTTCTTGAAAGATTGGACCAAATCAACAAGTCTACTCATCCTTAGACTCAAGCACTTTGTTACATTCTAGGCTTTAGTAACTTCTTAGTATTAGTATAAAATGTATGGCTAAATCATTCTCTTAGTTTTAGAGATTTCTTGATTATCTCTTTGTTTATTGAATGATAACTTATTTGCCATATTGATTTGAGTATATGTTTGTTGTTTGTATACATATCTCACTCTTATATTTAGCATTGTTTGGTATATCACCTTGCTGAATAATCTGTCACCAGACAGACGGATCACCGGAAAATGCCTAGACGGATCCCACAAAAGAGGGAACTGTGGGATCCGTGGTACAGAAGAATAAAATTCTACTAACTTGAGTCTTATTTGCAGGAAATTATGCACTATACTCTTGTTTTCTAACCTTTATTTTGTAGATTTTCAAATACACATGAAGATTTTTGACACCCTAAGCTGGGGAGCTTCGTGTCAAAACTAAACATTGCAAAACCATTTGCAACATAATCTTTATTTGGATTACACTTCATGACACCCCATTGCAATGTTGCAATCTTTGGGAGCATTTTTGTCACAAGGACGAAACCTTTGAAAACAAAATTGCAATTCATTAGCTTATTAGTTTATATTTACTTGACGCCTCACAAAGGGATGGACTCGTCAAGGGAGTTAAGACGAGAACCATTCCCGCCACTTGCTCTCTTTACATTTTTTCTCTTTACACGTTTTTCTTAAAACAATGTGTTAGTTTTTTCGACGCACTTTTGTTTCGACAAAAGGGGAGAAGAGAGTAAAACTCCAATTCAAACTTTTATGAATTTTAGTTTTTTCTTAAAATAATTTTATGTTTTGTCATCAACAAAAGGGGGAGATTGTTAATACAAATAAGTCAGAAACATTTATTTATATTTTACGATCTTCTAATGTTTTGTCGATAACAAACGAAATCATTTTAACGAAACAAATAAAATATGTAAATGGTTTGAGCCAATAGTTTTCTAACACACTTACGCTTTCACATAAAACATTAAAACAAGTACAAGTGATTTTATGATTTAGTAATACATATGTACAACAACTAGTGTTTACATATTGGGCAAATATATACATAACTAGTATGTATTATAAATGGGTAAAACAACAACCCATGGTGTTGACCCATACCCATTTGACTAGGTGCATTGCACCCATTAGTACATTGTATCTAATAAAATACCCATGGATCAACCCATAACCCATGACCCATGACCCATAACCAAAATACCCATGGGTAAATAGGGAGCGTCCCACGGATCCCTAGCTTTACACTAGACGGATCCCCTGGGAGGGATTCGGGATCCGTGGAACAAGAAGCATTTCTCCTCTATAAATAGTGAGTCATTTCTTCCTTTTGGCTTGCCACTCTCACACTTACTTTCCCCAAGTATTGTAACTCTCTAACCATCGATCCTAAGGGATCTTTCTATGTAGTTTGTCTTTGTTTTGTGTGATTCTATAGGTTCCTCTTAAAGGCGAGATCACCACTTGAAGTCAAGCAAGCTCAAGTCCATGAGTTGCCATGCTTCATCATCATCAAGACTACTAAGGTTCTCTTTTGATAGTTCTTTCTTCCTCTATAGAAGTGTTGTGTCGAAGGCATTAGTGAAGAATGCCAAAAGAGTCAAGACGAAAACATTAGTGAAATATGCTTAATGTCCGTGTCAAGAGCATTAGTGAAGAATGCTAAAGGTGTCAAGACGAAGGCATTAGTGAAAGGTGCCAAACGTTGTGTCAAGGGCATTGTTGAAAGGATGCCTAGAAATCAAATCAAGTGGCATTAGTGAAGAATGCCAAGGTCGTATAATCGATGATATGCATCGTTATACATATAGTGATAGTTTGTTTCCAAGGATGTTGATATCCTTGATGGTGTTGTAATAAAGAGTAGATCTCCTTTGGGATTAGGTGTTGTGTAGTGTTGGGTAGTAGTTCGTCCATTGTAATGGAACTCGGTGCTTAGCCTAGTACCGGATAAAGGGTAGGCGACATTGTGGTAGGTATGGTTCACCTTGGTGTAAAGAACCCGTGGTTAGCCTAGTACCGAAAAAGAGTAGGCGACGTTGTGAAGGCTTCTCCGCCATAATGAGTTGGTTTCGTAGTGATTACGAAGTCTCAGTAGGTGACCTGGGAGTGGAGTAGGTAAGGAAGGTGTCCTTGTAGCCGTAAACCACTATAAATACTTGTGTCGTGGTTATGTGCTTTTACTTTTTATCTTTCATTACACTTTTATATATTTATCTATCAACGCCCAACATACACATATAAGTAGATTGACATAAGACGATCTAAATATTTTAAATGAAGTTTTAAATTGGTAAAACTATTCAACCCCTCTTCTAGTTTTTCACACTACTAATAAAACACACTTTTTATTCAGCCTCTTAATTACGGAGTAATTTTTTCTAAAAATAACTTAGGGTGTGTTTGTTTCATTTAGATGTTTTATGTCTGAATCTGACTACCACATCTTACTAGTAAGATGTGGCTATAATGTCTGAATCTGAATGAAAATGTGTTGTTTGTTTTTTTTATAATTGTCTGAATGGTTTTAATTTTCCCTTTTTTAAGTATATATTAAACTATTCTAAATACGATTAATAAGTAGATAGTATAAACTTGAAACAAAACATTTTTATCATAGATTTAACACAATTATAAATCATTAAATAAATTATCTTAATACATATCCAAAGTTTAACATAATAAAACTATTACATAAATAGTCTTAAAATAAAACATAAGCTTAACGCAATGAAACAACAATTAAGTAACTTAACCAATACCTAATAATTTAAAACCTAGCTTTGCATAAGTTGCGCCGATTTGATCTCGTAGTTAATCATGTATTGTTGATCCACGCCACTCCCAATTGGTTGAGCAACTTCAACATCACCGTCATCATCATCATGTACATTTTCGTTATCATGTACATCACTTTGATCGTATTGAGAGAACAAATCATTATTTAGACCCTCTTTCGAATAAATTATGAATAGCAAAACATGCAATAGTAATATCTCTTGTGTTACCAAAGGAAATTTGGGCATACTCTTCAAGATTGGAAAACGCGCTTTTAAGACTCCAAATGCCCGCTCAATTACGCTCCAAGTTTTGCATGAGCGTGATTGAATTTTTTCATCGCTCATTGCACGCTTCCGACGAAAGTCTCCTAACCAATACCGGACATTGCGGTATGGAGCCATAAACCACGCGCGTGCTTATAAGCAAGATCACATAAATAATAAACATATTAATTTTTGGATATTTTGATATCTAAGTTTTCATATATACAATTTCAAACTTAAATACCGCAGGGGAATCGAAACTCAAAACCGGATCTACTAAAGCTTCATTTAGTATTCTCGCATCGTGTGATGTACCTTCCTTCAAATGCGACAATGTAGGTAAAGATCATGTTGAAATCACAAATTACCAAAACATTTTGATAACAATCACCTCTTCCTCTTGCTCTATATACATTCTGTTTATGAGATGGAACAACAGCATGTATGAGGGTTCCATCAACAGCAGCATTTAATGAGATAGACATTCTAGATAATATTCGTTTTAAAAAAATAGATGTACTAATTTTTGTAAATCAAGTAAGTTAAAAGCTTTAATAACCCACTATAAATGCATATGTTAAGACTTCAGTATGTTAAAAGCTTAACTAGTTTTAGACGAAAAGATGCGATAACAAACATGTGTCGTCCCTAAATTGAAAGGAAAACATGCAAGAACCACTATGAATGAAAATTTTAGAAAATCAAGTAAGTTACGCAAAATATAATAAGCATGAAAGATCATTCAGAATGCATAATTTAAATGCCATTCCAATAGCAGCTAACAATTTTTTTACACAGAAAAGATAGTGATGATGAATCATAATTCACCCGGATGATGACGTAAGTAAAGAGTTGATGCACTCCATGTTCATATGCGGACCATAACTTTTCAAAGGGTCCTACGATGCTTAACGGCGAGGAAAGAGCTACAAAGTTGAACTTGATCAACGATGCTTGTGAAAACTGGGGATTCTTTGAGGTATGCAACTATGAAGTGTAATCTATATTATCAAAAAGTTTGGTTTTTTATTTATCGTAACACATATACTAATAAGTTTAAGTTTTGTAGATTGTGAATCATGGCATATCGACTGAGCTTTTGGACATCAGAGAAGATGACAAAAGGGCATTACAAGAAGTGTATGGAAGATAGGTTCAAGGAAATGGTGGCCAAGAAAGGGTTAGAAGCGGTTCAAAGAGAAATCAAGATTTGACCTGGGAGAGCACTTTCTATCTTCGCTATCTACCCCAATCCAACATCTCTCAAGTCCCGTGATCTTGAAGATGACTACAGTGTATGAACAGTTCTCTACATGTATTAAATATAAATAGTAACAGTGTCCAAGAAAGTAGGAAAAAGACTATAAAATATCTAGTGTCGATAAATACTTTTACCTTTTTAGCAAGTCGATGATAGTTTCACAATTCTAATGATCTAATCTGTTGTAGTTAATTAAGGGCCCTAAACTACATTCAATGCACCAAGCAACTTATAAATTAAAGAGGCAGTGGGCATATATGCAAACCTCGGTTTTGAGCTTAAACAGTTGTTTCAGAGTAGCCTTATGTGTCCTTCTTCCTCGACTACCACCAATAGTTGCGAAGACTCAAGACTCTACATAATCAACAGTTTAACACAAACAATATCAGAATTATGCAAAAAATACGACCTTAATCATAATCAGTTTGTATCCTAGTTTTGTTTATAATGCACAAGTAATGTGAAAGAGCGGCAAACTACATAATAACGATTTTCTTTTAAATAATGGCATCTGGAGAAAGAGCGGCATTCATAAAATCAATTTAGTTTTGAAATTAGGACAATATGTGACTTTTATAGTTTTCGAGCAGGATTTAGAACTCGACATGTATATAAATGAAATCATATCGCCACTTAGAAGACCTTGGTTGCTTTTTAGCTTAAGCAACATAGTGATCAACATATCTGGTGATTTTTGGTCTATAACTAATTCACAGTTGTTTTATGTGGAATGTTTGTATCTGCTCTAGCTAGTTCACAGATGGTGTTCAAAACAACTAAACAAATACCATGTGCGTGTTTGTGTGCCAATCAAGACAACAGGAAGGAACTTGTTTGTGTGCAAACCGAAGACAACGAGGGAAGCTAGTTCACGATGGTGTTCTAGCTCGTCTAGTCAGGCACAATGAAAGGCGAAGGAAGAACTCAATGGAGTATAAAGGCACGGGGAAGGAACTTGTTTGTGTGCAAACTGAAGACAACAGGGGAAGGTTTCAATTGGCTATCCAAGGGAATTCAACTTATCTGCAAACTAGGTGAAAAACCGAATAAATGAAGGCCCTAAGTATGCTCTCTCTCTTTGTCACGTCTATGAACTTAAAGGCCTATGTTGGCAAAAGACATGCCAATATTCCAGAGAGTGGCGACTATAATGTTGGCAAAAGACACGCGATATTTCATACACACCAATATTCACAATAATATATCAATTTTGGGATGATGCACTTGCAACTAATATCGCATGAAAAGAGATGCACATTGAATGGACAAAACCGCACAACCATTATTGTCCTAAATACAAAGAAAATTGTTTATTTCCCTTCATTGCTAAATAATGGACTATCACAAAACAGAGGTGCCCATCTTCATATTTACACCTCAAAAAACCCAATCTCAGAATATCACTTAAAACCAACCTTATAGTTGACCAAAACAAAACCCATATCAGTTTATAACCAACCCAACAATAAAATCACTTAAAACCAACAAAAAATAACAAGTAAAGCAGGTAAAGAGAAAAAAAATAGCATACCTTGGTGAAGATGGTAGCTATAGGTGGAGATGACGGTGGCTATAGGTGGAGAAGAAGGCGGCGGTGAGAGACGGCCCCGGACCGAGGAGGTGGCCGACATCGGGGTGATGGTTTTGAAGATGAATGGGATGATGAAAGGGTTTTGATGATGAAAGGGTTTGGGATTTGTTGATGAAAGGAAGGATTTGTTGATGAAAGGGTTTTGATAAGAGGCGGTCAAATTTGTTCACCACCTCTTACCGAGTCAGACTTATAAGGTCTTGTCATGTCTGACTGACTATGAAAAAACAAACAACAAAAAGGTCTGACCGCGTCTGACTGGTAAGATGTCAGAGCGAGTCAGACATTTTTTTTTAAAAACAAACAAGCCCTTAGCCTCTACTATTGCCAAGTCAGTTTCTTAAAAAGTATTTTGAATTTGTGTTTGACATCTCCCGCTGTTTGGTTTTTTTTAAGTGTTTATGAGCAAATGGTTGACTTATTTCTAATCCCAGTTATGTGATGGCCTCACAATAAAAGCTTAATTATTACTATACAAACATGGTAAGTTTACTAACTTGAAAAGAATGTTATCAATCAACCCATAGTTTACGAGAATATATATTGAAACTGTGACAAACAAATTATATCATTAATATATAATAACATAATATCTCCGTTGGACTCTAATTTTGTTAACTATTTATGATCATTACGCATGAAATGGTGGATTTATATTCAAGCATATCACTAACAAGTTTACAAATCTTTTCCTTAGTAGTGAGTAACTAATTAGGATTTAGGAACAATTATTTTCATAAATCGTTCCCAAAGTTGCATGATCATCTTTATAGGTTTTCTGCATTTTATAATGCAGTCGGCCTCATTCTCAAATAATCACCACTCCGATATCTTCCTAAACTTCTTTTAGTTTCATTCGTATTCACAATCCCAATGGCAAAATTCCAAACCAGATTCATATCTAACCTTTCTGCCATAAAGGATAATATCATCCTTCAATTCGTGTCCCTATTTTGAGAACTTGGATGCCCGGAACCAATTCACGATGGTGTGTCACTGTGAACACATCACCATTTCCCCTGGCCCGATATACATTTTCCCGTATGACTTGAAGGATATATCTCATTCTAGCAAGCAGCTATTCATGTTACCAGATTTTCTTACAAATATGCTAACATTTGCATGCACATACATACAAGAATGTGCAGTGTTTGCAAAACCATTTAACTTACCGGAGATTCTTCCAAGTTAGGTCCAACACAACCTAATCATATGGACAACCTTTGTGTTGGTCATGATGTTTTCATACCGTCCACTATTGCAACAATCAATGTCGTATCCGTTGCATAAATGCATCTGCACCCTCATCACAAAATTGTAGAGTGACCGCATTTTCTATGATCTTTGGATCTTTTTAGGGTGTTTCTGACTGCTGCAGAACTGCACGCAGATCTATTGGAATGCCTCCTTTCTATGATCTTGAATCAAATGCCGGCTTTTTTTGTTACTGAGTTAACCACTGCACTACCTTTTTGTTTAAATTGGTTTGATATTATACGAGAAAAATAAAAAGTTATGTACCCGTAAGTTGAATAGCAATATCTGATGAAATATGTGAAAAGGGTTAAAGGTTTTTACGAGACATAATAATCACATGCTTAACGTGAATAACTTTAGTATATTATGTGCATATGTATGGCTTTGTTATGGGCTCTTTCACTTTGCAGTCTTACTTTGTTAATATACCAATGACCATTTGAAGTTATGGTGTGTAAGTAAACTACCATAGTCCATAAAGCTACAATTTCAGAAGAAAATTTGTTTACTCCTTTAACCATTAAGGTAACTCATTCTATGTAGATACGTGGTCAAATTAGTCAAATACGTGGTCAAAGTAAAAAGCATGATCTAAGAATAACGAACCAAAATAAATTAGTCAAATTTACATTTTACAAAAATTAATTTGAGTTTTTAAACTGAGTGAAAAGTTAAAATTTTGGTCGAAAAAACATTGGTATTTGCAGGCTTACAAAATTTAAGATGACAAAAATAGGTCAAAAGTTGATTAAATGGCGTATAAACCACATTACCCTTTATCAATTATTTAGACAATTTTATTGCAACTTAAAAAGTAACTTGCATTAAATTAATGGGTTTGACCTAATTACTTTTTTCTTGATACAAGCATAAAATATCTCAACAAATCTATATAAATCGTTTTTATCTCTTGCTTAAAGCAAGATAAGATTGAAAAAAGTATAAAAAAATACTTGGGGCTCTACAAAAGACACACATACTTATAAAATGTATTTTTCGTGGGTCTTTAAGACTTTTTACAGATCTTTACTTTTATTTTGTGCCTAGAAGCGCAAAATAAAAAAACTCATATAAATAATATAAGCTTCCTTTTAGTATAGCTTTAAAAATTATAAAAAAATAATAATAATAAATTATTCGGTTCCTAAGTAGTGTTTTTAAAACGCATTGGTTTCTTGAATAAGTGGCCATGCAGTTTTTTTTTTTTTTGGGTGCTTGGTTGAGTTTATTTAGGTGGCTTATTAGCTTATACAATAAAAATAAACTTATTTAAATGTTTGGTTACATGATTGAGCTCATGAGCTTATAAGAGGGTATGGATAAGCCTAAGTTTTGTGGCATATATGAAAAGATCGTAAATTAATAACCTCATTTACTAATTAGATATTTTAATATTCATGTTTTTAGTCATTTTAGCTCATTAGTCACAATAAGCTAACACCAGCAATAATTATGAGCTTATTGTCTTAGGATAATGATTTGTAAATGTATTTAACTTATTTATTTTTATTGTTTCATGAAGCCTTTTTTCTTTTTGCTTATACAAACACAAACCTTTCAAAATTTGATATTTTGATGTATCAGTTTGATGAAAGTTTAATTTTGGATACGAAGTTTGAACACATAATGATCATAATGATGAAGCTTGGCATTGTAAAAAGAAAAATGATTTCCAAAACCAAAAATTGGAAATGATATTGCAAATAACCGGCTTCACTGAGTATTATGAGGTTGAGCAAGTAAACCGATACACCAAAAAATCGAAATTTGACTGGCTTGTGTTTTATTATTAAAAAAAATTCTAACAATAATAATAAACATGTTAGATACATTTACAAGTCATTGTCTCTATTATTTTTAAGCTATAAGCCATTTATTAAATAACCCTAAGGTTAAAACATAAGTTTAAACAAACACGGTCATTTTTTTTATTTATTTTTTTTAATTATATTATTTTCTTGATTTCAAGTAATTACAATGACAATGCCAATATATATAGATAACATTAAGGTAAATAGGGTAAGGCCCAATAAAACACACGGACTAATTAACTAATATTCTTATCGTAAAAGCTTATTAGATACCTTAAAAGCATATGTAAAAGCTTATTAGATACCTTAAATATTCTCATCGTAACTCTAATTGCACATCAATTATGTGATGTTTCTTACTTCTTCCAAATTTACCCTTTATTCATTCATTGGAGTTTGGAAAATGATTTGCACACTCTCATTAGTTATTAGGACACTCAATTTTGTGTTTCCGTTAGTTGTACAAAAATTACATTGTGCTTTATCTGTTTTTACTGTGAGTGTCTTAATCAATATATTAAGTGTGCAAATCACTTCCTTTTTAATCCGACAAGTGATCGAGTATCCGCTAATTAAATAAAATCGATTATGTATAAAAATAAACCCATTATAACATTTTCGTTCACTTGCACACTTTTTAATCAAACACCCACATTCATATTCGCTAACAAATCCAATTAAACTTGCAAATCCACCACCGTCTTCCACATTTTTTTCTTTTAGATGTATCTCAATGTATAATATCGAGTATTTGCTACCAACAACTATCTATGCAATATACAATATTGCGCTTAATTGTATCCGTCTCTTTGAAACCCGTGAATTTCTCGCGACTTTAAGCTACCAAAACTATGATCACATGAAGCCAAACTTACTCATTTGTATAACATATGAACCGTTATTTTATAATCAAAATTATTTATTTGTTGGTTTTATAAATTCAATATAAGTTTGTCAAATGTTTGGTAGGAACTTCATGCAGTTGAGGTTACTAACGATTAGCTAAAGTTATAGACAATTTTTCACATGTCTTTCGATTCCCGCAACAAATACAACTTCATCGACACCAAAAACTAGAGTATGTTCTGACTTTACTTTATGTTGTATATAATCTGAATAATTGTTTAATTACATATATGTTTCACTTATCATTTTCAATGACCAATTTCATAGTATACAATTCATTATCTATTTTCTTCACTTTAAAATACCGTGAATTTCACGGGTCTTTAACTAGTTGAAAGATAAAATAAGTTTGTTGGGATGATATGATTTGTTTTTTTTAAAGATTACTATTTTTTAAATAATTTATAACTTTTGTGAAAAATGAAAGTGATGATTATTTGAAAGTAAAAAGTATAAATTTAATTGATATCATAGACATTATAACATAAGATAAACTAAAACATAAATCTTTACCTAGTATGTTGACTCAATTTAAAAATCATATATCTATCTATCTATACTAGCAGGGTATTTGTGCGTTGCAGCGGCGGATACTTTGACATAAAAATTTTCGATGAATAATGTATTTTAGTTTATTATGTTCTTTTAACAATAAATTTACGGATATCAAGAATTTTGTATAGCCCGTGCCCGTTATGTCTCAAACCCGTTGGCTCGTATGCTCGCTCGGGCTCGAACCCGCTTGGTCCGGGTTCGCTCGCTCAAGCCATTTGGCATGTTGCTCGCTCGGGCTTGAATAATTGTATAATGTGCTTTATTATTTGTAGTAGTGAAATTTAAAGCAGTGAATTGTGTTTAGTTTTGTTGTATATTATGCTTGATAATTTGTATTTCTTATGTAAGTGGGTGTTTTGATAATTTGTATTAATTGTATTTAATGACCGCTAAATAATTGACTATATTAAATAACATTAATGTGGTGTTTTGTTGTACACTATGCTTCTTGTCTCGTATGTCTGAAAATTATGTGCATTAAAGTGTTGTACACCATGTTTGTTTTCTTGTAAGTAGTAATCATTATAGTCATTAATAACATTGACCAATTTAATAGCATTAATTTTGTAAGTCTGAAAATTACATCATGCTTATTTTGTTGTACACTATGCTTATTTTGTTGTAAATCTAAAAATTGGTTGCAGCTATTGTACATTGTGCTTAAATGTTTGTAATTTTTGGTGAAAGGGTGTTTTTAATAGCATTAATGTTGTTTGATAGAATTTTGGTCTTAAAATGACATCACGCTTTATTTTGTTGTACAACATGCTTACTTTGTTGTAATTCTGAAATTGGGTGCATTAAAGTGTTGTAAACCATGCTTAATTTCTTGTACGTCTTAAAATTAAGAGTGAGGTGCCTTCATGCATTATAAGTAGTATAGATATTTATTTTATATAAAACATTCGTGTGTTATGGCGGTGGATTATTATGATTAAAGTTCAGACACCAACAAAATAACAATGACATGTTTATTAAATGGAAAAAACAAAAAGAAATATCCTGGTCTGACCGGTTCACCCGTTTTTACTGGTTTCGACATGTCCTCTTTGATTCTTCTTCGGACGGCTTCTATTGGCTAGCCGGCTGGTGGCGACTCCGGTCCCGATTAAACAGGTTTAACCTGTTGGTCCGATAAGGTGTAGGAGACTTAAGGGTTTGTTGGTTTTGGGTTTATCCAAGATCGACAACTTTTTTTTCTCGTGCGTTTCGGTTTTCATCGGAATCAAACTAAGAAGAAGGAGAAACAGTGAGCTGGTTGGTTGGTTTTTGTTTAAAAGCCAAAGAGTACTTCAAGATTAATATAATAGTTTTATTATATTGGTACTTGGTAATATAATAGTTTTATTATATTGAATCCAATACTTTTAAAATAAGATTGATAGTGCTGTTAGTTTTGTTTTCTATATTTTAGAAAACATGATAACATCAAATAGTCCTGAACATTAAGTGCCAATTTCCCCAATAATGCTTGTAATTTATATCATTTATATGGATTTACGTTTGTTTTCATTGTTTTCCACTTCGTGTAAATTACGAGCATTGGAGCTAAAGAGACGCGGAATTCGATAAATATCAAAAGATTTATCACAAGATGCTACTTTGAAGAAGTTACGGCGTAACTCATCTCTCACATTACACCGTAACTAAAGCGTGACTCATAAAACCAACTTATCGAAGGTTACGGCGTAACTCTCGCCAAAGGCTACGACGTAACTATATTAGGTCAATGGGGTTCCACGCGCCGATAACTACGCCGTAACTATTCCATCAACTACGGGCGAACCAAGTTTATTGAAGACTACGGTGTAACCACTTATTAGGTTACGCCGTAACTAAGCGAGATCTAGTGCAAAACACGAAGGAATTGAAGGTTCTGGCGTAACTCTTGTTATAGTTACCGTAACCCGATCCGCCTATAAATACCCCACGGATTCTAGCATTTCTAATCATCCCATTCCACACACAACAACCGAGAACGGAAAAAGCTCAAGCGGGTCTAGAGGAGCATACGAGTCGTCTCAAGGAGAAATCACTCCCCACGATAAGCATTAGCATTTCATGTTTTCTTTACTTTCAATTCATGTATTTCGTACCTTTGAATATTGAATTGGTTTGTATGATTAATATGAGCTAAGCACCTCTTGGTGCTGGCCTAGTTATGAATCTTTAATTGTTTTGTTTATGTTTACATTACTTCCGTACAATTATTTCTAAGTGTATGCATGCATAGTTTATTGGTAGCTACCCTTGTTTGGTAGTTTTGAATGGCGGTAGAGGCCAATTGCCTCAGGAGATATGACCAACCCGACCCTAGGTGAGCGGACCGAGACGGGAAGGGTAAGATATGACCAATCGACGACCCTTTCTACTTGTGCGATTTGACCAATGATCACCTACCGCTTGGATGAACTTAAGAATTAGGGGTGAGTGTTTAAGTTGCTAACGCCGGGCACTCACTATTATAAATCTAGCATGTAGCGGTACTTAATAACTTGGCTTAGGGACCGGGAACAACAAGACTTATGAGGGACACCGACTTCTCTTGTGGTGGCATATTTGCCGATAGGTTAGGCTAATTGACCAAATGTTGTCCTCTCGACTTTGACCCCACCAAGTAATTGGAAGTAAGTAGACATAGACATTACTATCTAGGAGGATTAACTAGGTTAGCACCACTCTCCTCTATTGATTTACCTTTACCTTTTATCCGCCTTTACTTGCTATTTTACGCTTTAGTAGTTAATTAATTAATTCTTTATCGAAACCATTATTAAATTTGTGACACCTAGACTTAGTAATAATCCAACACCCATAGTTCATGGGATGACCTCGGCTTTACCGAATACTACACTACACGACCGGGCACACTACCCGTTAGTGCACTAGGGTGAACTATAGGTATAAAGAGACTTTATAAATATTAAAACCCGGTCAAGAAACATGCATCAAGTTTTTGGCGCACGCCGGGAGATATTTTAGGATTTCGTATTAAGTCTATTTTAATTTTCTTTCTTAAATGTCGGATACAAGACTCATGACTCGAGGCCTTTTCTCGCCACCCATTCGACGATCCGGAGAATCAATTTCGGACAAGGAAAGTTTACTCTCGGTTCCTATTCACAACATCTTCTCATTTCTGAATCGCACCGATCGACGCTTGAGAACCGGAGGTCATCAATGAAAATAATATCGATGACTCAACTAAGGAGCAGATTTGGAGCGACCAAATGAGAACCGCCAACGAAGCTTCACATGTGATTCCAATACTGAAAATACTCTATTCGGATCAAACTATTCGAGAGTTACACAAACTTAAGTTTTTTGAGATGAAGATGAGGACGCTCGAATCACGTAGAATAAGTTCTCCACTAATCTCTCTTTTCAACATAAGAGGTACCCGAGCTATTCGGTTACCGCAAAGGATTTTCTTATGACTCTCATGGAACCACGAGGAAATGGTATAACAAACTCCTAGCGAATGTAAAGAAGCATGGGATAAACTAAGAAAGAGTTCGTCAACAATTTTGCCCTCCTTCAAAAATGGCCAAGCTTCTTGGTAAAACCTATCAATTCGTCCAAGTTGGAGAAGAAACACTTTACCGTGCATGGAGAGATTTAATTAGCTACTCTATCGATGCCCCACCCATGATTTGAAAAAACATCATATCATTTACGTCTTCTATCGTGGGATTAATGCGCAAACACGAGAACTTCTCGATTCCCGAGACCTATTCCTAGCATGACTCCCGACCAAGACTTGGAATGTATCCAGCAGATTTCGAACATTGCTACAAATGGCATATGGATACAGTGCGGACCAAGAGACAATTTCGATCATAAGGTAATGAAAGCGATAACAAAACAAGAATATAATTATGGGGAAATTTTTGAAAACGAAGGATAGAAAGAGAAGTTGAAGCAGCAGGATTGAGAAGGTTAAGAGTGTGTTTGGGACTAAAACCGGGAGCAATTTTGAAAAGAAGATTCTTGATCACATCAATGAATCAAGGAACGAGATAATAGAATTTAAAAATGATGAAGACATTCGTGGATTACGATCTCTTCTCTTAAAATTCACGATGATAGGATTAAGAGATTGGAAAGGGTGTTAGCTCATGTTCGGAAGCAATCACTAATTACCTTGCGGCTCGAGAAGAGGAGGTTATCAACACGGTGGAAACTATCCTTGAAGAACCGATGACCTTTTCGGAAAAAGTTGTTACCTAATTAGCATGGAAAGACAATCACTTTGGACCAAGCTTTACCGGTAAACTCTTCTATCAATAATTCTATTAAAACTAATCATGATGATATTCCGCAGAATTAAGTAATGATGAGACAATTCACCTCAAAGAAAGATGTTCGAGGTTTTGAGAAGCGAGCTACCACAAAGGAAAAAGATCCCGGATGTTTCACTCTCCTTTGCTTGATCGGAGTCTTAATATATGTAATGCCCTAGCTGATCTTGGATCTAGTATTAGCATAATGCCTCGATTCGATGTTTTTCGTATGGGGATTGGTGACCTAAATTCGCCAAAATAAAAATTGAAATGGCGATCGATCTATGCAATCGGCATTGGGCATCGTTGAAAATGTGTTGGTAAAGATTAAGAAATTCCTCTTCCTAGTAGATTTTGTGATTCTTGACATTCCGAAGACAACGAATACTTGTCATTTTAGGTAGGCCTATGCTTGCCAACGCCCATACTAAGGTAGATGTCTTTCTTTGGATAGTTAACTCTTGAAGCTAATGGAGAAATTGCAACGTTCGGACCTAATGAACTCCTGTCTACCCGTAAAATGTATGCATAATTGACCCAAGAGGCGCTTTTGGTGACGCTTTAGAAGAATTTCTTAGCGACCCCCCGGATCCTGGCGAGGTTGATTCGGGGAGAGATTTTGATGTTTTTGTCAACTTTGAGGAGGAGGATAATTTAGGAATCAGTGTTGAAGACCTCACAAGTGACGTCGAAATGGCCCATTGGCAAGATAACTCTGTAAAGGCTTTTTCGCAAACCAATCAACCTAGATTTCATGAGGTAGGAACCCGCATACATCATAGAAACCCTTATTATCTCAAGATCTCATGCAAAATTGGGTTCATCGACTTCCACCCATTTATTGACACTACTTCCCTAGTCAACATCATGTCGAAAGAATGCTACAACCGAGTTATAAAGAAAGAATTAGAATACAAGGGAAATAACTTTCTTGGGTTTGCAACTAACATCCATGTCTTCGTTGGAACTCATTCATTTTTGGTGGACTTTATGGTTTTAGACGACGTAAGCGAATTTGTGGAAGATGGACTTACGGGAGTAATTTTAGGAAAGCCTTTTCAAGAAATGTCGGGGTTAGATAAAAATAAAAAAGGAGGGTTAGTATGGTTAAAGATAAACAATGATAAGACTATTTTCAAAATGCCAAGAACGATCAAGAACTTTCAAAATTAGACCAAGAGGCGGTTGAGCCAAGCCCAACCAACGCTCGATATCGATGAGGAAGACAAAGAAAAGGTATTAACCACCCTTACCGTAAAATCAAGAGTTTCTACTCAGGCTGTTTAGAATTAGGGGATGACTCCAAACGGGATGAGAATTTGGTAAGTTGGATCCAACGTGGAGATTGCCATATCCACGAAATGACCAACAAACACTGGTAGCTCCGCGACTCTGAGTCTAACTTAAAGACTCGTAAATAAAGAAAAGTGCTCTTTCGGGAGACAACCCGAATTATCCCTTTCTTTTATTTTATTGCCATTTCGTAGGGTTTGTGTTTTCTAACCATTTTGCGGGAAAAGAGAAGTAATTACCGCTGCGGTTCTTGATCGACCAGAGTTACAACAGAACTCATCTTTTGATTACGCCGTAACCAAATTTTTGCGCAGTAATTCTTGACGATTACTAATTACAGTAATACCATCTCTTTAGTTACGCCAGTAACCACTCGCTTTGCGACTTATGCGAAGTTTTGCCGATTCTGGCGTAACTCCTCAAAAGAGTTACGACGTAACCTTCATCTGATTTAATTCTTTGATTTTAAAACACAATAACCTTGTATTAGTATTTTAAGTGAACTTTGTGGGTGTGTTCCTGTAAACCCTCACGAGACTTTACTCGTCCACTTGGGACACCACGGTTTAAAGCCTTGTTGCATTTGCTAAATGCAACCGTGATTCCTACGAAGTGAGTTAGGTTTGTTTTTCTTTTTTTTCATTTTCATTTTTCTTTTTAGAATTATGCTTGTCGGTAGTGTGTTTTCAGGGATTGAAGTTTGTTCATGATGCTTATCTGAAGGCACGTCTCTTTTCGTGGGCCTTCTTTCTTTATGGAGCAAATTTCACGGAAGTTATCGCCTAATTCTACTTTTCTCTTCACCTTTATTTAATACTTAGTACAAAAGGGACTTTGTACAATTCAAGTGGGGGACGGGAGAATTATCTCTTAAACATTATTTTGCCCTCGTTTTCTAGTTTATTTTGAAAATTTATGCCATTTTAAAATTTTGACATGTTTTCTTAACCTAACTAGAGTAGACCTTAGCCGAGCACATACAACCCTTGATATATTATGGTGAGATTAGCCTTTTCGTTTCCAATATTTTACCCCAAATCCACCAAATTATGAGTGTGGGTAGCTTGTAAACTTTAGAACTTGGCCTTTGCATCATTTCAAGACCATAGACGAGGTATGTTGAGTTAGCTCGATGTATTTGGACTTTCGTTTTAGAAGGCAATATTATAGGATTATCACCCAAATAGCCTACTATTGTGTGTCTATCGATTAGTCACCTCGACTTCTAGACCCCATGTGAAACCCTTTTGTTGCACTCGCATTTAGTGCAAGATACCCTAGATACACCCATCCGAGCCATTCCTTTCACTTTGTTCACCCATTATATTGTTTCGATACACCTATACACCTTAGCCTACCCTGTAGTCTTTATTTGTGATTGGGAATTCATCATTTGCCTAAGTTCAAGGTTCGAGTGGAAAGGTTCGGAAATCATGCTTTCATCGACAACATTCTTGAAGATCATTGAAGATCCCCAAAATTCCCATTGTTCATCTCAAGTGGGGGGATATTATGTTTAGTTATTATTGTTATGTTGAAAAAAAATGTTGTTATGTTATTGTAAAGTGCAATGTTATAAGCACTATAAGCTTTATAGATTTAGTATCGAGGAGGCCACCTCGATCACATTTGAAGATTGGAGTTGGTAATTATGCCAGCAGTTGGAGAAAAGGTAGTGTGCCCATCACGACGCCCTCTAATGACACATCTACCTTGTATTTCATGATCCGTTTCTTGACTTCAAAGCTTGAACTTGGTGACGGTAAGTGGTGATGACATGGTTATAGATTTAGATTACCGCCTGCTTTTTATTTTACACCATTTATATATCTCATGTCTTATCCTACCCTTTATTCATGAAGCGTGTCTAGGTGATGCAATGAGCAATCTTTGGTGTCTTGGCCATGGATTTGGTCATGTATCATTGATTTTTCCACTTCGCCATGACATGTTAGTAATGACGAGTCACCCTTAACTTTTGTCGAGTCTACCCATATTGCCTTGAGAAATGTTTAGCTCTTAACTCTAGTGGTGGAGATTTGTGTAACCGCCAAGCTTATGATAGAATACATGCTATGACTTGCGATTGGTGATCACCCGAAATTGACACTTAGAATAGTTGAGAGATTTGAGTTTTCGTTCCCATTTCGTGAGGTGTTCGGATTTGTTTTATTCTAGCATAAGGGATTTGTAAACATATATTTTCCGTGTTTTGGTAGATATCTATTTAGGAATCTTTCTAATAAGGTCTACTGAGGGCAAGTAGAGTTCAAGTGGGGGATATTTGATAACAACAAATAGTCCACGAATATTAAGTGTCAATTTCCCCAATAATGCTTGTAATTTATATCATTTATATGGATTTACGCTTGTTTTCCATTGTTTTCCACTTTCGGGTAAATTACGAGCATCGGAGCTAAAGAGACGCAACCGGAGAAATATCAAAAGATTTATCACGTTGCTACTTTGAAGAAGTTACGCAGAACTCATCTCTCACATTACGCCGTAACTAAAGCGTGACTCGTAAAACCAACTCATCGGTTACGGCGTAACTCTACCCAAAGGCTACGACGTAACTATATTAGGTCAAATGAGGTTCCACGCCGGCGATAACTACGCCATAACTATTCCATCAACTAAGGCGTAACCAAGTTTATTGAAGACTACGGTGTAACCACTTATTAGGTTACGCCAGAACTAGCGTGATCTAGTGCAAAATACGAGGAATTGAAGGTTACGGCGTAACTCTTGTTATAGTTACGCAACCGAACCATATGTATTAAAACCAACACATATAAAGTTTTAAACATGTATTAAACGAGTAAAGGTCATGTAAACATAAACCCTAGTTTTGATATGTAAACCGAATAAGGTATGCCAAACCCTAATGGTTTGTGAATCGTGTCTCATATGCGTGCGTAATTATAAGTCAAGTGAACTTGTAAATGTGTAAAAGTGTAATTAATCCGAGTAATAAGTAACTTGTATGTCACATAAAATCATAAACGCCAGTATGGTGAAATATAAAAGGAAAGATTGTTTTCATTACGTGTTAGGTTAAGTAACGAGTCATTAAAAGACGAACATGTAAGTAAATGCATATTAATGAGATATTAAAGAATGAGAAAACCCTAGAACATAAATGAGAGTCGATTAAGGTTCAAGCTAAGTACAATAATTGTTATTTCATGTGTGAGTTATGACGTTAAACTATTCTCACATTTAACCCTAAACTTTAATAAATGGCATAATGAACCTTAATCTACGATATTGTTATTAAAACACTTAAGTCTCATTTAATTATAAAACCTAAAATATTAAGATCATTAAATATACTAAGTATGAACGCCAAATATTAAAAGATCATTTCGACGATTATGGAATCATTAATAACATGTACGAATCGTTAATGTGTATAGGTTCGTGAAGAAGGAGTAATCCTTTGCTTTCCTTGTTTCTCGCCGATCATTTGCTTTGGAATAAGGTATGATATTCGACCTTTTCAAGAAAGGTTTCTTATAACGCTTTTCGTTAGCTTTTGTATTAGGATTTCCTAAGCCTTTGCTATGAACCCTAATGTGTCTATTCGAGTGTTGCTTATCCGAACTTTGATTTTGAATCATAAAACATTGATTTTGAACTATATGATATGAAGACTTTGATTTTGAAAACATGATTAAACATTTGATAAAATATGATCTATGTCGGCTTTGACATTCTAATTTGACCTAAGATAGTTTGACACCGAGCCAAATAATAACTAGTCATGGGGTTCCATGTCCGTGTCGATAATGCACTTCGACATGACTCTAGGCGAGAGTGAAGTTCGCCACGCCCCTTATCTCGTTATTTGTTATGAGCTCAAGTTATATTATATTATCAATATATGTTTGTAGGGCGATGGGTGCATCCTAGATCCGTTGTATGTTATATATTATATGTTATATGCTATATGTTATCCGATGATTGATGTCAAGTGCATGCACGCCCTTCATAACTCGTAGGTCTCCCTACAAATGTTGCCTTATGAATATGAATATGAATATGTTTATGATATGGCATATGTGTTTGGGCTCGAGGTAGTTGGCTATAAACTTATTCTATTATCCTGAATTATCTATTGAAATGATTTTGATTTGATATCTTTCTTTCACTATATTTCGTGATTCATTTTCGCTTCGTATTCGCTTTTGCTTGTATATCCTGCTCACCGGGCTTTTGAAGCTCACCGCATTTCTTTCTTCCGGCGGTATCTAAGCATTGAGCTGGGTATTGCTTTGGGATGAGTCTTGTGGACTTACCTTAGAGATTTTAGCTTTGATCTTATGATGCCATTTAAGACATTATATTTTAGACATTTTCATTTGGAGTTTATTTTTCCACTGACCTATGTATTGAAGTCATTTGACTTGGATTATTTCAATATTTATGTTGAGATTTCTTTTGGATATTTATGTTTGCTTTGATATGACACCATTGCTTGTGATTCCTTTACCCTTGTCGGTCTGCATGCTACAAAAGGAGCATACAGAGTTGTATCCAAGGAGAATCACTCCCTTATGATAAGCATTAGCATTTTATATTTTCTTTACTTTCAATTCATGTATTTCGTACCTTTGAATATTGAATTGGTTTGTATGATTAATATGAGCTGCTAAGCACCTCTTGGTGCTAGCCTAGTTATGATTCCTTAATTGTTTTGTTTGCATTTACTTTACTTCCGTACAATTATTTCTAAGTGTATGCATGCTTAGTTTATTGGTAGCCACCCTTGGTTTGGTAGTTTTGAATGGCGGTAGAGGCCAATTTCCTAGGAGATATGACCACCCTAGTTGAACGGATCGAGACGGAAGGGTAAGATATGACCACCGACGACCCTTTCTACTTGTGCGATTTGACCAACCGATCACCTACCGCTTGGATGAGCTTAAGAATTAAGGGGTGAGTGTTTGTTGCTAACTTGAGCACTCACTATTATAAATCTAGCATGTAGCGGTACTTAATGACTGGCTTAGGGGACCAGAACAACAGGACTTATGAGGGACACCGACTTCTCCTGTGGTGACATCTTTGTAGATAGGTTAGGCTTAATTAACCAAATGTTGTCCTCTCAACTTTGACCCCACCAAGTAATTAGAAGTAAGTAGACGAGACATAACTAGCTAGGAGGATTAACTAGATTAGCACCACTCTCCTCTATTGATTTTGCCTTTACCATTTATTTGCTTTTATTTGCTTTATCCTGCTTTATTAGTTTACATAATTAATTCCCTATCGAAACCATTATTAATCTGTGACACCTAGACTTAGTAATAATCCAACATACATAGCTCTTGGGACGAACTCGCTTTACCGACATTACACTACACACGACCGGTACACCGCCTGTTAGTGTACTAGGGGATACCATAGGTATAACGAGACTTTAAAAATATTAAAACATGGTCAGTAAAACCTGCATCAACATCACAAGGAACTGCACTATTCCAAAACGTCCACAAAATGCAGAGTATTTCAGGGACAAAATGCTACTGGTGCAAGCTTAAGACAATGGAGCTGTGTTGAATGAGAAAGAATTGCTATGCCTCGCTGAGGGAAATGCCAAAACTTATGATGCTGATGTGGATGAACAGCCAGTGCAGGGTATAGGTCAGAACAATCTCAATGCATTTCAAGTTGCAGATTGTGATACATTTGACTCGGATGTTGATGATGAACCAACTGCACATACCATCTTTATGGCTAGTATCTCACCAATGGTCTCTCCAAAGGCTTTTTCACCACAATAGGCCAGTCCCTACAAGGAATCCATCATATCAGAGGTATTAAAACTATACGATGAGGTTGATGTGCAAAAGATACATGACAAAGTACAATCAACTGAAATTATTGAATTAGATATTGAAAATATGGGTAATAGCAATGTTGTCCCATATGATCAATATGTGAAGCAATATGAAAGTGAAATTGTACCTAGTGATGTATCTTTTGCAGTCAATGATGACTATATGTTTGATGAATACACTGAATGTGCTCCTGATGATTCCGTAATCTCTGAATTAAATGCCTATAAGGAACAAGTTGCCATATATGAACATCGGGCTAAGTTTGAACTGACTACCCGTGAGCAGAAGATGGATAACCAAATACGTACACTTATTAGAAAAAGTAATTTTAGGGAAGAAATGTTGAAACAAGAGTTAAAATCATTACAAGAAAAGCTTTATAAAACTGTTAAGCAAAAGCAAGAACTTCAAGAAAATGTAAAAGTGCTTAAACAAGAATTTAATGCTAAGGAATTAAGATTTTTAAATGATTTTTCCAACCTAAAACCTTTGAAAAACAAACTTGAAGACAAGTTGTACGTACAAGGGAACACCATTCAGAATGCTCACTTGATCAATAAGCATAGAGTGTTAAGCGATGAGCAAAATACTAATCTTGTAGAGGAATCCAATCCTGAGGTTGGTAAGAAAGCAAAAGCTGCTCAAAAAGTGATCTATGATGGCAATGAGATTCTTAAGCCTAGAAAAAAGCCTACATGTGTTGAGTGCACTGAGGAGGATAGAGAATTAGAAGATGCCACAAGAGAGAAATTGGATAAGAAACTAAAAGATCCATGGTGCATAAAGTATAATATCACATTTAAAACACCAAATTATGCTAAGGAAAATTGGATCGCCTTTAATAAGTTTAGACCTCAGACCCAGCTAACCCCTGAGCGAGTGTTCTAGAAGAAATATATGGAGAAGCAAAAAGCTGATAATCTTATTAAAAAGAATCCCCCTTGTAGGAAATTGCCTCCACCCACTATGTATTCTCCAAATACACTTATACATTTAGTGCATAGAACTCTTCCCACAAAAAGCAAAACCGTAGTCAGCTTATATGTAGTTTACCAACTGTTTGTTGACTTTGAGAAAACTTGTAAGAAGAGAATCACTCCAACATGAATTACTGAAGGGGAAAGGGGTTTTGAGCAAACTAAAGAGTGTTACTTAACTGAGGTCATTCTTTTTCTGTAAACAACTAAAAGAACAATTTGAATCTCTCCAAAAGGCCATAGATACCGAGGTTAAAGACATGAAAAGAATGTTTAATGAAATAGAAATTGAGGTCAAAGATTATGAATGTGAGCTTAAAAGTAATGAGATTGAGAGGAAGAATCTGCATATCTTAAATGATAACTTGATTTCTAGATGTGTTGCTTAGGATGTGTTCTACACTGTTACAAATTATTCTATTACTGCTTCTCAATTTCATGAATTATCTGTTGCCTTAAAAGTTTCCCATGATCATGTCATTGAGCTTGAGACCATAAATTTAAAATTGCATGAGAAAATCGAACGGGATGATCATGATAACTTGGTCAAACATTTTTCTATATTGGAAGTTGAACATCTTGCTTTGCAATTAAAATATAAACATCTCAAAGAAAATGTTAAAACCTCAGATGTCAAGACATCCGCGGATGCTCCTGAGTTTGATGCAGTTTTTGAAATTAGCCAACGTGATGAACTAATTCAAGCTCACTACAACACGATCAAAAGACTGAAAACCCAAATTTCACAATTAAAGGGTGAAAAGAATGATGTGACTGGCTCCCAAATGCCTCCTCCTTTAGATTCTCATAATTCTCAAAACTTTCATCTTCAAAACATCATTAATGGTTTACAACAAGAAATTGAGTGTTTTCAAGCAGAAAATGAAAAAGTTAAACAATATTTCAAAGAGTTATATGAGTCAATTAAGGTCACTCGTGACAAGAACAATGAAAAATAACTTTTTTGAAAAAGGAAATTGAGAATCTGAAGAGTCAGGTAAAACGGAAAATGCCAATCATCTGTGATGAGATTTCTGCACCTAAGATATCTGCTTGTTCTAAATATGTTGTGACTGTAAAGTATATTCCCCCTCATCTTAGAAACAATGAACTTGTATGTCAAGAATATTTTTGTACCTTAAGGATAGTCTAGAATGTCTCCGTGAGATTGTTGAAGAAGATAGCCTGAATAAACCACTTGATAGTGAGGTTAGGTAGTCATGCTTATACACCAAACGATCTCAAGAACTTTTAGAATGCTTAAGAGCAATATGTCCTAAATCATGTACTAGGAAAGATAAAGTCGTTATGCCATGCTCTATGCCTAATGTCAAGCATGCGACCCTTGATATGCCTTGTTCTATGCCGAAAGTCAAGCATGTGACCTTTGATATGCATACTAGAACCTCAGATCCCAACACGTCTAGACCAGGAATGCAGAAAGTATTAAAACCAACTAATGTTCCCATCGTTCCTTCTACAAGAGTAATCAGTGACACTAAGGTAAGCGGGTCAAAGCCTCCAGGCAATACAAAGCAAGATAGGACCTCTCAAGCTAAGAGTAATCAAGGGAAGAAAGTAGAAGACCACCCTAGGAACAATAAGTTTGGGATAAATAAGACGAATCGTGTTGATTCTAGTATTAGCTATAAGCGTACTGTAATTAATTCGAATTCTACTACTATTTGCAAAATGTAATGAATGTTTGGTTTCGGTATTTGTCATGAATGTCTTGTGAATGAATTAAAATATGTTGCTAAATCTCTATTCAAAACTGTAAGAATTGCTAAAACAGGTTAAGGATGTCAGAAAACCAATGTGGAAAAAGGTTAGTAACCATTGGAAACCAACAGGAAGAAAATTTAGTAATGTAAGTTATCAATGGATACCTACTGGTCGTAAATTCAATCTAAATGAGTTGTGCCCTAAATTATCTAGATCAATGCCCATTAGGAAATGGATGCCCACTGGTAGAATCATACCTTTAAGAAGTGAACACACTTTGAATAGATCTACTGTCACTACTAGTCCTGCATCTACCTCTAATGATATCATTGATTCTGCTTCTAATGTGGGTGTTCCAATCTCGTTTACTAACCAAGCGGAACCCATTCTCGCATGGGGATCCAAATTTTCCACCATCCATACTTGTGCGTGTTCAACTGCAGGTCGCATAAATCGCTCGTGGTATTTGGACTCAGTCGTTCCAAGCATATGACGGAGATCGCTCATGCTCATGAACTTCGTGAGTAAATTCATCGGACTGTCCGATTCGGAATGACCACTTTGGGGCAATTATGGGTTACGGAGATTATGTTGTTGGTGACATGTAATTTCGTGGTTTATTATGTTGAAGGTCTTGGTGATAATTTGTTCTCTCGTTGGTCAATTTCGTGACTCGATCTAGAAGTGGCCTTTAGAAAACATACTTTCTTCGTTAGAGAACTAGATGGGGTTGAAATTTTAAAGGGAACACGTGGAACTAATCTTTACACCATCTCTATCGAAGACATAATGAAGTCTTCTCCAATCTGCTTTTTGTTAAAGGCTTCGAAAACAAAGTCATGGTTATGGCATCGACGTCTCAATCACTTGAACTTCGGCACCATAAATGATATTTCTAGAAAGGACCTCGTAAGAGGCTTGCCCAGATTAAAATATGAAAAAGATCATCTTTGTTTAGCATGCCAATTGGGAAAAAGCAAGAAATATGCCCATAAACCCAAACCTGCAAAATCGCTTATAAAAGTTCTTCATACTCTTCATATGGATTTTGCGGACCCATGAGAGTGCAAACCATAAACGGAAGAAATATGTGCTAATAGTGGTTGATGACTATTCTCGGTTTACTTGGGTTAAGTTTTTAGGTCAAAGGATGAAACTTCGATGTCATCATCAAACTTATTAAACAAATTGCGAGTTCGTCTCAATAAAATTGTCAAGATTATCCAAACAGACAATGGAACCGAGTTTGTAAACAAAGAACTAAGCCGGATCTATGAAAGCACTAGAATCACCATCAAAGAAGTGTCCTACATACTCCTCGCCAGAATGGTGTATTTGAAAGACTAAATCGAACTCTTCTCGTCGCAAGGACTATGCCGATCTACTCAAAGGTTCCAATGTTTTCAGGCGGAAGCTATCGCCATCGCATGCTACACCCAAAACCGTTCCTTATTCACATCACTCATGGAAAACTCCTTATGAACTTGTCCATAACCGAAAGCGATCTTTCTTTCCTTCGTATTCAATGCTTTATGCTACCCAACAAATGATGGTCAAGATTTAGGAAAGTTAAGAGCTAAGACGGACATTGGAGTTTTTGTTGGTTATGCACCAAACCGGAAGGGTTACCGAATTTAAAATAAAAGAACCAGAGATATCATGGAAACTATTCATGTCATGTTCGATGAGCTGTCTAAGCAAATGGCTCCTGGACAATCAAGTTCTGGACCAACACCTCAACATTTATCAAGTAGTCCTATTAGTTCTTCTCTTGTACAGAATCCATCACCTGCAGTTCCATATGTACCTCCATCTAGAGAAGATTTGGAGAAATTGTTTGATTCGATGTTTGATTAATACTATGAACCTCTCGATAATGATCACTCTACACCATCAACCGTGGCGGCTCCTCATCCAATCAACGCAGATAACCCATCTGTTTCTGTGTCTTAATCTCAAGAAGCGCCGGCTGCAGATCACTCATCTTCATCCTTAAATCCTCAATCCTCAAGTGTACATCAACGAAATGTTACTGGCTATTTTGATGGAGATAACCCTTTTGCCACTCATGAAGATACAGCTTTTGAAAATATATTTGCCCCTGAAGCAACACCTGAACCATCTTCATCAGGGGATCCAAATTCTGCTACATCAGTTTCTCATCACCAACCACATGAACATCTCAGAAAATGGACACATGATCATCCATTGGACAACATTATTGGGAACCCATCTCGCCCGGTATCCACTCGTAAACAACTTGCCACATATGCCTTATGTTGCTTCTTCAATTCTGTATTATCAAAGATCGAACCTAAAGATGTCAAAACAGCAATGTCTGAGGACATCTAGTTTAGTGCTATGCAAGACGAAATCCATGAGTTTGATCATCTTCATGTATGGGAATTACTACCTGCTCCAGATTGTGCTATGATCATTGCTCTCAAGTGGATCTTTAATGTAAAGCTCCATGAGCATGGTGATGTTCTGAAGAACAAGGCAAGACTAGTGGCTAAAGGATACCAACATGAGGAGGGTATTGACTTTGAGGAATCATTTGCTCCAGTTGCACGAATTGAGGTTATCAGAATCTTCCTGGCTAATGCTGCTAGCAAGAACATGGTGGTTTATCAGATGGATGTAAAGACTGCGTTTCTAAATGGAGATCTCAAAGAAGTAGTCTACGTCAACCAACCCAAAGGTTTTGTGAATCCAGAGCATCCTACCCATGTCTACCGCTTGAAGAAGACCCTCTACGGTTTGAAGCAAGATCCAAGGGCATGGTATGATACACTGTCAAAGTTTCTATTGACTAATGGATTCAGCAAAGGAGCATTCGATCCCACATTGTTCACCAGAAAGTCAGGCAAACACTTAATTCATGTTCAAATTTATGTTGATGATATTATTGTTGCCTCGACTGACCCTAATGAATGTGACCGATTTTCAAAGGAGATGAGATCCAAATTTCAAATGTCTATGATGGGACAAATGTCATTTTTCTTGGGATTACAAAATTCACAAAGTCCCGGAGGCATTTTTATTAATCAATCTAAATATGCAAATGAAATTTTAAAGAAATTTGGATTTGATTCTTGTGACCGCTGACACTCCCATGGTGGAGCGCACAAACCGGATGAGGACCACTTAGGGATCATGGTTGATCAAACGAAATATCAAGTTTGATTAGATCCCGATGTACCTCAACGAGAGATCCGATATTTTGTTCATTGTATGCATGTGTGCTTGATTCGTAAAGCGAGTCAAGTTTTGTCACAAGTTTGACCACTTGTGGATGGTCATAACAAACTTCAAGCAGTTCTGACACCAATGCAATGAAGATCAAGAGGAGTGTAGTGCTTCCCGGTCGTTAAGTCCCAACGAAATGTCGATGAATAATCAAACGAATAGTGATCGAGAGAATTTGAACGGGAAAAGGGATATGAGAGATTATACCTAAAGAAAAGTGTATAAATTACAGGGGCTTAAATGTAAATTAAAGAAAATTAAAAGATAAATTATATTAAATAAACGCTATCACTATTTTTAAAATCGATTAACGTTTATAATCTAAAACTTACGTTTAAATTAAAACTACGTAACGCATTTAAAGAAAATGTGAAACTGAAACAATATTAACCCTAAAAATATAAAAATGATATTTTTACAACCCTAATGATAAGAGAAATTTTTTAGAAAAAGAAAATTATTTTTATTACTATTTATCTAATTATTATTAATTAAAAACTATTTTTACTTATTTAATAATATCCTAAAATACAAGAAAATATGAAATAAAGCTAGAAAAATGAAATTATGACTTAGAAAAATCTAAAATAACTAAAGAGAATTTTCAAAACTACTTTTGTATTTTTGATTATTTTCTATTTTCTATGAATTAAAACTATTTAAAACTAATTAAATTGCTAAAAATTACAAATTTAACTAAGAAAAACTGGAAAAATATTTTTTTGACTTTTATGTTTATCTTAACCTAGGAAAATGAAAACTTATTTTTGAAACTTTTACGATTTAATTGTATTAAAAGCTAATTAAAAGGCTTAAAAAGCATTTTAAATGAAGAAAAATATCAAACAGAACTAGAAAAATCAAAATTCGTGAAAAGTCTAAAATAATATTCGAATCTAAGAAAAATATAAAAACAGTGGCTTATGTGTGAGAATATGAAACTGCAGTCAAGAGTGCTTATAAATAAGCACTTGAAATAAGCTAAAGTTACCAACTGAGAACCAAATGATCACAGAAGCTAAATATGCTACAACTACTCAAAAGCAACTAGATACAACTGACCTAAACCTCTAAAGTACAAGCAACACAGATTTGATGAATTAAAAACTTACTTGCTAAAACAGATTTTAGCTACCACTTTGCAGCTTGAAAATAAGCTACTCAATACTGTTGAAACTAAAACCAAGTTGGGACTCAAGGAGACCGGCTAGCTACTTAAAACCAAAACCGATCAAGATAAGCTCTAATGAGCTTTTGACAAGCCTATGACAAACCTCATGCGGCACTCAAGTATACATCGAGTCGGTCTGTGAGGCACTTTAAGCCCATTTGACAAGATGATTTGAAGCTTGTACAAAATCACTAAAAATCTACAAAAATCATTTTTCAAATCTTGACCAGTTGAAGTTATTAATCCCAAAGTTACAAAAGCTTTTGACCAGTGATGAACAAACTAAAAATGCACTTAGGTTGGTGAAAAACTGAATTTTTCACTTTTTGACTTTCTTAGCAGTTTTGAGAGTTTTGACTTTTGTGAACTTTGAGCTTAATTTGTGGACTGAATTTGATGTATTAAGGTGAAATGAAACTGATGCAAGCTACTCTAGTGATATTTGAACACAAATCAAGCTTATGATATTACAAATTTCTATCAGATGTGAAATGAGGACAGGTTCAAGTTGATTTTGACTTTGGCTATTCTAGGGTCCAAATGAATGATAGAGAATGACTTAATGATGCCAAAATAGACTAATGCAGCCCAAATTATCCTAAACTTGAAGCTAAATCTCAGATTAGAAAGCAGATCCAAACACTACTTATCAAGCTCAAATGAAACTTATGTAAACTAAATCACTGATTCAAGCTAAAGCTACCCTCAAATCAGATTAACTAAACTCAAATGCACCTTAATGAAGCAATACAAACCAACACAGATCTGATCTAAGATAAGCAAGATCAAACAGTAGCAATGCAAATTCAAAATGGTTAAAAGGGAAAGAGATTGAAGACTAACTTGAAGTCCAACATTATAAAGCGGCTTATACGTAACCCAAACTATACTAAACTACTCAAATTCAACCCCAAATCATTTCTGCATCAACCCAATATCATTTCCATTTCCAAATGAGCTCGGTTTGACTTTTGTTGACCAACATGATATTTTGCTTAAATCGATTCTTGCTTACTAAAAGCTATAAATGTTTTAAATAAGCTTATTTGAACTAAAATAAAGCTACTTGGAGCTTAAGTACAATAGCAACTTTAAAAGCGATTCAAATAAGAAAAATGCAAAAGCGAGATTTGAGAGATCTTGCAATTGATTCTTAAAAGTACTTTCAATACATTGGAACAACTTAGTTCAATACAATACAACTTAAAATTACAACTTAAAACCTATTTAAGACATGAGAATTTTAAAAGCGACATACATTTGAAAATGAAAACTAAGTACCTTTCTCTTGCTTCTCTTTCCTTTATTTATATGTGAAATTCTTCCCACTGACTTCTGAGCTTTTCCCACTTCCTTTTACAGACATTGGATCACTTGGAAAGATATTGGCCGTTTGATTGAATTTTGGCGCCAAATTGGATATATGCCAGTGGGGGTTTGAGTGCAAAGGGGGAAGGAGCATTAATTGATTTTGTTGTTTGGTGGAGGTGGGGGGAACATGGTGAGTGGGGGAAGAGCTGGAAGGATGGAAGGTTGAGTGTTGCAGGCGGATTTGGTGAGGAAGAAGAAAAAGATAGGGAAATGGGTGGGTTGACTAGGGTGTTTGACCGGGTGGTAATAATAGAGGAAGGGGTCAAAACAGGGGGGGTCACAAGGGGCTTATGGCAGGGGTCCAAAAGGATACAAAGGGTCGTGGCTTGTATTAATAACATAGGGACCAATTTGTAATTTCGAAAAACAAGGGACCAAAGCGCCAATTTTGCAAAGTTGTTTTAAGGTCACTTTGCCAAGTTTCAATAGTACAAGGACCATAATAGACATTTTCAAACTTCCAAGGACTATTTTGCCAAATTTGAAACTTGAAGGACCAAACTTGTAATTTCTCAAAACTTTTGACATTTTCACCAAAGGACTAATTTTGACAACTTATGGTTTTAAAAGGACCTTTGGTGACTTTTCTTTAAATTAAGTGCTCAGGGACTATTTTGACAATATTTGAAACTTGGGGACTGAAGCGCTAATTGTGCAAACTTAGCTCATTTTTCATCCGATTTTAAACATTTTGCATCCGAAACATATAAAATGCAATTTCGAGATATTTTCGATATTTTGATGCATTTCGAGCATTTTAAGTGTTTTCGATTCAGATTGACCAAAATGATGAGTATTTACACACTCATCGATGCTAGATACCGTGCTAAGCCTACCAAAAGCACCTTGAAGCGGTTAAACGAGTCTTCGGTATCTCTAAGGAACCATTAACATGGGACTTTGGTATCCGAAGGACACCGATATGTCACTAACAAAGATATGCAGATGCGATCATGTACGGTGTCAAGATACACGTCGAAGTACATCAGGTGGTGCTCAATTCTTGGGAGCTAAGTTAGTAAGATGGTCTTCAAAGAAACAAATGAGTACGTCTATATCCTCTACAGAGGCGGAATACATAGCCATGTCATCTTGTTGTGCTCAAATCCTATGGATGAGATCCCAATTATCTGACTATGGATTTGTATTCACCAAAGTTCCTCTGTACTGTGATAACGGAAGTGTCATTGCTCTCTGCTGCAAAAATGTTCAACATTCAAGAGCAAAGCACATTGACATTCGACATCACTTCATCAGGGAACAAGTGGAGAAAGGTGTGGTTGAACTATACTTTGTAAGGACTGAATATCATCTGGCCGACATCTTCACTAAAGCTCTTCCTAGAGAACTTTTTGAGTTTATTCTTCCACGGCTCGGGCTAAAGAGTCTACAACCTGAGACACTCAAACGTCTTAAAGAGGAAGAAGAGGAGTAAAGGTATCTCTTCGTCTATTCTTTGTAAATACTTTTATCAAAAAGCAAAATACAAAATTATAAAACCAACAAAAAAGAAAATAGAAAAATATAAAATTTCAAAACCCATAAAAATCATAAAATTTTGAAAAAGTCCAAAAATATTGTTTTTCTTATTTCATGTTATCTGGTTTCGATAACATCTACGGACTTAGATTTGTCATTCAAAGAATAGCACAGGTCTTTAGATGAAGTTCAAACAGTTGTAATATATTTTATTTCCTTAAAAAAATGAGATGGAGAAAAATGATGGTTTATTGTCATTTCAGGTAGTAACCCGTTTTTAAAGAAAGAACAGAGTCATGCTTAATTTAATTTTGAAACATCATGCTCTGATTTTAAAAACATAAGTTCATAAGGAAAATTTATCGCCAAAAGACAAATGTTTTCTCACAAATATTTTTCCTTCTAAATATTCTTCCAAAAATATTTGTCATTAATGAAAACTAAATTGTTTTGAAAATAACTCGGACTTAATTTTTGAAGATCATATGGACTTATCACTTGTCAAAATCTCTATCACTCAATCAAAAACTTAAGTCATTGATTGAGGGGGAGAGTGATTTCAAACATATCAAAAGGTTATTTTTCAAACAATTGGCACGTAAACGAGCAAGGTCTACTCTTGGATAATAAAAAAGAACAATGTTTTTGTACAAATTGGATCCAGACCAAGACTAATGTTGTGTTTTCATAAGATACCTAAGCATATTTGATTGTTGGAGTTTAATGTATTATAATTTGATCCTTATCAGTTAAATGTTTTTAAAAGCAAGTCACATATTCTCCTCAAAAGCATTCAAAAATAATTTAAATCAATTGAGATCACAAATCTCAAAGGGTTTGAAAATTTATGATCGGGGGAGAATTTGTGATTTAAATTGGATAAAAACTGATAATTCGATAAGTGGTTTGTGAAATTCAATAACAAGCACTCCTCCCTACATGTGCCAAATGATTTCAAATTTTTCATGCACATGTTAAGGGGGAGCATTTATCTTAAACCAATAAGGATTGAAACGTGATTGATTTATCTCAAAGTGCAGGTTCCTTCTAATATGTGCAAAATACTTTCGAATCTCGATGCACATATTGAGGGGAGCAATCAATGAAAACCCCATCCTTCCCAAAATATTTCATCCAAAGTATTTAAAATACTAGATTTGATCGGGAAGTGATGATGATTATTTTAAAAAATGTTGATCAAGAATTGAATCTTTCAATCTCAATCTAAGATTTCAAAGTCCTCTTGCCTTCATGTGTTAAATTTTTTTCTAATACTTGAAGCACATGTTGAGGGGGAGCATTTCTAAAATATCAAAAATAATTAACGTACAAAATGCTTTGATTTTATATCACAAACCTTGATTGATTTTCAAATGGTTTTCAATTGGTTTCGAGGTGGAATGAACAATATCAAAAGACCGACCAATTTACTTTATGCATGACGATATGAGGATGGTTAGGTTAGGTATTTGTTCCCACGATCCCGCCAGAGTCGAAGGGATCTACCAGGACAATCCACTAGATAGTGTAGAAGTCCTTAGGTATGATGAAAAAAAGGAGAAAATGAGAATAAGGGAAGAGTGCGGATCGAGATGAGCTAGTAATCGAATAAACCCAACAAGGTTCTAGTTATGAAGTCTCGGTAAGCTTGAAGGGTTGAAGAATGAAAAAAAATTGAATGTGAAAAGGGTGAAAAGAAATAGCCTCCATTAATTCAACTTTAGGCGTAAACCGGTTCAATTCATATGCTCTTGGTGGTTACCAAGGTAATGCGGTATTGAAGACAAGACGTCATGGACCCAAAGGACGACCGCACTAAAACTTCCCAAGCTACTCAAGTTCCTCTTAAAAGGCCTTGTTTCATTCTCACGGGGAACCTACATAATCTATCAACTTTCTCTTAGAGATTGTTGATATTGAAGATGGAGACTCTCTCCCTAGTCTCCGGCACAGGAAACCAAAAGTGCACTATTGAGTCTAAAGCTAAGAGATCATCCATAAATCTCATTAGGACACAATTAATGAAAACTCACAGTTTCACACAATGTGAAATGTGAGAATATATTTTTGAGAGTCCTACGCATTATCCTTGTGGTATTGCCAGAACATCCGAGTGATATGTATAAATATTCACGATGAAGATGGAAATCCTTCTAAAGCCAACATTAAACAAGCTCTTGGTGGGTGACATGTGAGATCTTTCCAAAAGATCAAGCTTGTGACAACCGGATAGAAACGATGGGCGATTCACTCTTGAATCAACCTTGGTCCAGAAATGGATTGACGGATACCTTTGAAAAACCGGTCGTTGTGCTTAAAACTCTTTCTAGCACATCGATCGGTATTATGTTTTCAATATAAAAAAGGGTATTTATAACTGAAAATTGATTTTGTTATAAAACCTTCGTTGTATTGAAAAACCCTTTCGATTAAGCAATACAAGATTGTTTTTCAAATCATTTTCATCAATCAGTGAATCTTAATTCGCTGGTTCACTCACTCCGTGTTGTCTTCTTTGAGACATTCCGGTTTGAGAACGGCTAGAACAGCTGCGAAACCCTGTCAAGGAGACTCTTCGAATTTATCTCGATCACAAAAGATTGTATCGATCAACGGGAACCGTGGTTCTTGCAACCTATTCAACGAAGGTGATCAAAGACACTTTTCGTGCACTTTATTGCTAATCGTTGTTTGCGGGGACATCGACGTTGCGGTGATCGTAATCGAGAAGTCAATCGATAGCCGCATGCTCACACAACACGCTCATTTCCAAAGAAATCATGATAAGTGCATATCTTCATCAAATAACTCGATATTCTCAATCCATGCTTCGCTACGCTGATGCAACTATCATGAATCAACAAAGCTTCCGCTACTCGATGAGAAGATATCATGATCCAAAATGTGAGCATGTCGGTCAAAAGTCACAACATCACATAATGGTGATACAACAAAGGATGAGTCGAGATTTGTTGTGGCCGATGATCTCAAAGTCGGCTCAATAATCACCAACACGTGGATCGCTTAAAGACGCCCACTTGAAATAACAAAACATGCGGAACATGAAGAATCAAAGACTACGGGTCGCAGAGCAAAGAACTTAATCAAGAATCTAAGAACACCAAAATGTAATATCTGCTTGTAATTGATATAATTGAGGTGACCTCCTTGGGGAGATTGTTAGGATTTAGAAAATCGGTAGTTAAAGTGCCGGTCACCTCAAGTATATATATTCGTAGAAAGCTCGTAGTCGTAGTCATTTAGTGATAGTTAGTAATTAGTTAAGTAACACCGTGGAGGACGGACGAGTCTTTACCCACTTACCGATCCACGCCCGTAGGAGGCGTGTCTTGTATGAACCTATAAATACCCTTTGCCTAGCAAGGCAAAGGGTTAGAGCTTTCATAATTCATTTTTTTTTTGTCTCGCGAAAGTTCCCAACTCTCTTCCACTTTCTCTCTTTAAACCTCATTTCATACGCCTCTTGTATTGTGTGTTTGTGTGATTGTGAAAATCAATATGTTACAAAGAACGTGGTACTAACATACTTTTGTTGGTATCTTCGATTGAATTACAAAAACGGTAAGAGGTAATTCTTATAATCTTATAAACCCTAATTAGGGTTCATCACTTGCTAGTTTTGTGGAATTGATTTTTGTTTCGCTAGAATCAAAAGGTACGATACTTTTATGTTTTAGTTAATTAATTATTCATTATATGTTCTTACGCTTCCGCATGTATCTTTGATGTTTATTGTTTAATTTATGATATGTCATGTTATTAAATTCCAACAATATAGCTATAGGTTAAATCCAGATCGACAAAATTTAATTTCTTAACGATGTGAAGGAAAAAATTTTAACGATTGAAGGAAGTTAATTTGCATATCGTATTTGCTTGCTTGATGTGGTACTTTACGTGCCTTCTAACATAACCAACGACCAAATGCTAATAAGGAGAAAATTAATAATGAGGCCAGTACGAGTGGGACGACAGTTGCTACATCAAACTCATTTGATGCTCTTGCTATGGATGATATTGATGAGAATGGTATTCCTTGTCCTACTACTATTGTTGAGAAAATTGGAAAGCTTGAAAAGCTAATTATTGATGAAAAATCTAATCTTGTAGATGATGATGGTCATCCTCTAAAATACGTTGATTGTCCGGGTAATAAAAAGGAAGCTAAGGTAGATGGGTCTCTAAAGACTGGTAAGGATTCACAAGAGCAGCTTGTGAGTGACTTGAAAGAGAAGGAGCAGGTTGCGGCTTCTAAGCCTAGTTCCTCTTCTTTTCCGTATGCTAATGTGGGTGACCCATTTTCTAAGGTAGGGGAAGTGGTTGTTTTGGACAGTGATGATGAGGAGGTGCTTCCACCGGATAATCCCATGGCTAATTTTCTCGCTTCGACTGGCGGTGGGCACGAGCTTGAAGATTACTATGACGACTACGCGACTGGGTTTATGATTTACCGAGCAATTGGATACTTTTATGAGATGTATGATATCCTTCGAGTCGCAGTATGTAGGGATTTTGTTTTGGTAGGTGTTTTATGTAACATAATGAGGAGTGTTTGTTTTCTTGTTTAAACGATAGGACGTGTCTTCATTATGTAGTTTTTGTTTATGTAATCAATGAGATATTTGACTTCACCCATATCTTTTGTACTTAAACATTTTTTGGAGTAATACATTTACCGGGAAAACCCTTTATCAAAAAAAAAATACCGTATCATAGTTAGGTTAAAGTTGATCCTTGGTCCAAATAACGTATTCTGAAAACTTTGATTTTATACAATAAATATACTATAATTACAAATGAACAAATTCAAAGTTCAATAAGCAATTTTACCAAAAACTAAAATATGTCTTGCGAAGGAAGAAAAAAAAAAGAAAAAAAAAAAGGTGTGGTAGTTGGCTAAAAGAAATAAAGACAAATTCAAATAAAATACAAATAATCTAACACGAGTATCACGCCATTGTATTATTTAAATAGTTAATGTATATTGATATTCAATCTTTATTTAGGTATCTTGTATTCTTGTAAGCTTATGGGGATAGTTTGTCCTTGCCTTTTGATTATCATTTATCAACACACTACAATTTGGTCCCGAAACATTTATTTTATTATTGGTAATCAGTGATCACCAAATAATGGACTATTTTATCGAGTTACTATGTACTTCTTTGTCTGAATTATTATTCATTATTGTCAAGAAAATATACGTTTATTTGCATATATATGCAGTATAATCTTTGATAACATATAGAATGCCAATCATATCGAAGGATCCTTAAAATGAGCGAACGGATGAAGTTATCCCTCTTCAGGTCAGCTTAGCCAGAGAGGACGAATTTTTTTTACTCAGATGTACGCAGCACTGGGTATGCACCTTACCACCCCTAGTGTACAAACTTGGCGAGGTTTAATTTGAACCATTCATCTCTTGTTAGAAACCAAGACCTTACACTAGCCATTTGGTGGTGGTTAGTTATATCAAGTATGCTTAAAACTTAACGATTTGTGGGCATGATAATATGGATAAGAATCCTCTAAAGTTGGCCTCTCACGTTAGTGACGTTGAACCAATCAACAACAATAAAATGATAAAATAAGACCACCACTAATTGATATAAGGTACTCACTATTTTGCTTTCTCTCATAATGTCATTAACATGATAAAACATGAAAGTTAAACTTTATGATCTCAATCCTAATAACATATATAGACGGAGAATATGGAGTATTGCCTTAGAACTTAGAAGTCTAATCACGGATATAAGACTTACGAGTGGTTCTATACATGGAATCGGTATTCTATCATTTGATGAGGTTTTGTTAAATTGAAAATGCAAGTTTATTTACTAATCAATAAGCTTAGTATAAAACATGTATTTTTGTTGTAAAAATACAACTCGAATTGGTTTAGTCTTGGTCTTTTAGGCACTCCTCTTGTAATGCTTTCTTTTTTCTTTCTTCCTTCTTACTTCTTGCATCTTGCTAGTTACTCTTTTTGTCTCAAAATAAATGTTCAATTTCATAATATACAAAATTTAAGAATCCTCTTTTGAAAGGAGAAATTTTATTGAAAAAGCTAGGCAAAAGAATGATTACATACAAGAGATATCGTTTGACGGGCCTTTAACCACGCTAACCAAATAACAATACCCTTCCTACATCTATTATTCACCCAAAGCCAAGTATAAGAAACAGTGTTGTCGAAGATCAAGCCTTTATTAAGCTTCTTCACAAAAACAAAACGCATTAATGTAATTCCAAATATGCCACCACAAGGAAAAGAAAGTAATGGTATAAATCCCAAGACATCGAGCAACCAAAGAAAAGATGGTTAAGAGATTACACCTCGCTCCCACGAACCGGATAAACACACAAGGAATATCCATATATACCTCTATTGTATTCGTTAATCCTTGTCAGAAGTTTATCCAGAAACATATGCCAAGCAAAAACATAAAGTTTAATAAGGAGAAAATTGGACCATCTCGTAGAGGAGGAAGAGATAACGAGCAAGTGCTTATCAATCTCTTCCCTTGCCGATTTCACTGAAAAAGCGTCGTTCCCATTCAACGACCAGGACAACGGTGGTCGCTAGCAGAAGATAAAACCACCAAGGATAACAATTGAGAAAGCTCTTGCTATTGACACTCTTTGACACCCCCTCTTGGCCGCCTTTGGAATGAGGAAGCATAATAAGAATTCTAGAGTTTTTGAGCAACTGAAACTTGTTTTTGAAGCTCCAAGTTAAACAATCTATTGAATCTGACATTGAAGCATTTGTCACCAAACAATTTCTCATGCCAAAAGCTTGAATTATTACCATTCCCAATCACTTTATTACAAAACTCCATTGGATCAACTCCCTTAGATTTAAGATTGATATTAGCTTTACGAACCATGATCCAAATCAAGCAACATGTGTGATTTGGAGGATGGCTGGTCAAGAGAGTCGTCTGGACAATAGCTAGCATTAATAACATCGAGCCAAAGACCATATTGAGAGGAATAGAATCCCCAAATCCATTTAAACAACAAGGCACGATTAAAGGAAAACAAACTACTAACCCCTAAACTGCCATATTGTTTTTGCGCCATCACTTTTTTCTAATGAAACTCAAGTCATTTTACGCTCATCCATCTCCGCCCTAAAGAAGAAAGAATTACACAACCCTCTTAGTTGTTCTAAGAATCATCCGGACCCTAAACAATGACGATAATACGAGGAAGAGATCCCAAAGTCGATTTTATAAGGGTGAGCCTTCCCCACGATAAGGTCTTAACTTTCCATTTATATAATTTTGCAGTAACCTTTGAATAACCTCATGCCATGCATTAACATGCGCCTTGTTAGCACTAACTTTCACACCAAGATACGTAAAAGATAACTTATTTTCCAAATAACCAAGCAATCATTCATGATTTGAATATCTGAGGATTGAACTCCCGCACCATAAAGGTTACTTTTTTACATTAATTTTCAAACCGTAAAAGGAAGAAACAATGTAACATCATCACGAGCACACAACATTAGAGATGTCCATTTACCATTGAACATGGAATTATCGACATAGAAGATGCGCGGATAGAAACCAACACATCTTTTCCAATAATAATAGGGCAAACATTCCTCTATCAATAATTTGTGGAAACGCCACATGAAGACTTTCCATAACAAGGATGAACAGAAAAGGAGATACGGGTCTCCTTTCCGTAAGCCTCTATGAAACAAGAACTCATCAACTGGTGAACCGTTAATCAAAACCGAGGAATTTGAAGATTGAAGACAACCACGAATCCACCCTCGCCGTTTACTACCAAAACCAAACTTATCAAGAATGTCATCAAGATGGTCTCATCTAACTGAATCAAACGATTTTTGGAAATCAACTTTAACCAATAGAGTTCGCTCGTTCCTCTCCTTGCACCATAAGATTATCTCATTAAGAATTAGAGACCCCGTCTAAAATCATCCCACCTTTAATAAATGTCGACCGCTCGTGGCTGGCAATCTTGTCGATCACAAGACTTAGACGATTTGCTAATATTTTGCCAATAATTTTATATTGACACCCTATTAGACTAATAGGATGAAAATCATTATGATATTTGGCATCTAACACCTTTTGAATCAAAGCAATAAACGAAGGATTACATCCACTAGGGAAGATAATCGAACTGAAGAACTCCTTCACTGCTTTAGTCACGTCACAAAAAACAAGGAACCAGAACTTCTTAAAAAATTCGAATGTGAATCCATATGGACTCGGAGATTTGTCAGATCCACAATCCCAAACTGCCTTTTTTATTTCCTTTTATTTCCTCATTAGACACATCTCCTTCCAAGTCATGAGAACGTCAAATTTTTTATTTATGCAGTAATGGGGAAAAAGGTCAAATTATTACCCTCATATGTACGTGAATGTTTAAGTACTCCATGTATTTTGATCCTCTTAATTTGGGTCATTAGTTAGTATTTTTTATTATTATGCAAAAAAGCAAGTATAAGGATGCAATTTTAAATCCCAAGTTATTTATATTATAATATTATAGCTGATAAAAAATATGGCAGGAAAAAAGTATATAAAAATAATAATAAAAAATGAAAAAAAAATAGAAAGAAAGAAAAAAACATACGGGCTACCATCCTACTTATGTTAAGTCAGGAAAGTGTCAAGAAAAGCAATGAAAGAGAGTTAGAATTTGTTTATCGAATCTTTGCTTAGCAAACCACTTTGTACATGTAATTAACTTAGATAATTAACTTTCCATCAGTTTAAATTTCCCTATATCCCCCATAATCGTGTTTTTCTTTACCTTTATACCTAACATTACAATCTTTTATAAAGACATCTTTTATAGTTTATCCTAGGTGCTTACGCTAAAGCGGTAGAGATTGATCCTTTATCAATCCTATGGTAATCTATGTGCTTTGACAGTAGTGAGTGTTCATTTTCCGCTTTCATATTGTTATATCACTTATACACCGAGATGAGAGAATCCAAAACTTATGTGAGGTGCTAGTATATAATTTTGTGTTTGTTAGAATTATTGTTGAACGAGTTGTTCTATAAACTACCTTTGAACCAATGTTAAATGCCTCTGAACTTGTAATTTGATTAGATAAAAGCCCATTTGCTTGAGGACAAATAATTTTCAAGTGTAGGGATATTTGATGAGGTATAATTTCATACGCTTTTAATGGGTTATTTGACCTCTAAACTTGTATATATTTAATCATTTATTGCCCTAAATAGTTTCTATATGAGTTTTTAGTACTTGGAATGCCTGGAAAAGAATGCACTTTGGGCTCGATTGATAGAAAAACAAAGATAACGATAAAACGATAGAAGGACGCCACACGCTACTAATCGATGTCATACTTGAGGTGCCGACCATACAGTGGTCGGTGACGGTTTACGACTCAAGATAAATCAAGTCAAGACTTACTGCGTTGATGAGTTTTCATTTACTCATCATTTTAAGCCCATAAAACCGTAAAATGACTAAAACCCCAAATAGACCAAAATTTTATTGCAAAATATCCTTGAGTGTTTTTATGTATTTGTGTACAAAGGATTAAAACATAGCAAAAATGGACAAAATGAGCTCGGAATGAAAAAAGTGCATAAAAGACGGAGCCGGAGTAGATTTCTACATTTATGATCAACCCAAAAACACCAAACCTTGCCTTAAACCTAAAATACCTTTTCACCAAAATCCCCTAAGCCATGTTTTTTTTACCATTTATCCCAAAACTAATTTTATATAATTATCCTAAACCTTTTTATTAAAACCTTATTACTAAAACCTAAAACTTTTTTATTAAAACCTTTTTATTAAAAATATTTTATCTAAATCCTAAGACTAAACCTTTGCAATCCATTAATCTGCCCAAATCCAACCCAAAAATAAAACTACCCAAGCCCATTCTTATCACCTTAACCCTTTAACTCATGACCCATTTTACCCTTTCTGCCCATTATAACCTAAATACTTTCACCCATTCTATCCGGTCAATCCTATTCAAATACCCAGGAATAATTTACCCGCCAAAAACACCCTCTTCTCCCCTGTCCCTTTCTCCCCTAAACACAAACAAAATCCAGCTCACTCTCATGGTCCCCCTCCCTCTTCACATGTTTCCACTCCACCTCATCAATCCTTGTGATGATAAAGCTCCAATAATTGATCCTAAGGCTGTTATTAATGGGATTGGAGGCCAAGGCAAATCTAATGGTTCATGTGGGAGCTGAGAAGCACAAAGGAAAGACAAGACTCATTCTTCTCACAAAAGAAACACAAAAGAAGCACACAGAAGAAGAACCCTAGACTAGTCTTAGTATAAATAGAAGTTGTAAAAACCCTTTTAGGGTTGTCTAGAATTTTTTCTAGTCCTGTTTTATTTTAAGTTTCTTGTAATGTTTTTATTTAAACTTTAAATTTTAGTTTAGCCTTTTAAATTCATGTGTAAATGTTTAACTTTGTTTGAAATCTGCTTTTAAACCTTCAATTAGTCTTAAAAATTAGTTTTTAACAAAAAGTCTTTAGGCACTATGCCTTTAAACTGTTTTTAAAATCAAATTTCAAGTTTAAGGGGTGTTTGGATTGCATATTAGTTTTGGTAAAAACCTGTTTTGACCCATTTTTGGTCTCAAATCAGGTTGATTTAACTTTATTTAGGTCTAATTAGTAGTTTTCAAGTTATATTAAGTAGATTTACTAAGTCTGATAGCTTTTAAGCTAGTTTCTTAAATTTCAAGTTTTCAAAATTTTGTTAACAGTCCTTATTCAAAATCCTTTAAAAGTTTCCAAGTTTTGTAGTCTTTGGTTCAAACTAAGTCCTAAATGCATGTTTCAAGCTTTTAGTTCAGAATCAAAGGTTTAGAGTTAATTGGCAAAGCAATTTTTCATCAAAATTTTCAAATCGAGTGCTCAGTGCATTGCTTTTGACTTCTTTTAGTGCTTATTTTCTTGTCCAAAATTCCAGAATTAGTTTTACATGGTCTCGGTATGTGAACTTGATATGTTTAAGCTTATTTCGGTTTTAAGCTTATTCATTAGCTTATTTTTAGGTTAGAAAGTAGTGGGTCGAATCTTAAAATCCACCAAAAGTCCAAAACAAATTTATTACCCTTTTTATCAAGACCTTTATAAGCTCCCATAAGCTCAAATTGTCCAAATTAGTTTTATAAGTTGTTTGATATGTAGGGTATACTATTTGAAGCATTTTATGCACTAGCTTATTGTCCACAAGCTTTTAGGTCGCCTTGAACTTGTCCCTACATGCTCTCTTAACTAGACTACTCAAGAGCTTATTGTCGATATAAGCCCTTTTATCTTTTACTTTTTGCTTATTTAGGACCTATTAGTGCTTTTTAGGTATATTAGAGTAGGTCTCGATGATGTATTAGCTTTTTAGAGCTTTTAGTAGCTTTTAAGACCCCCTTAGCAGTCCTAACCATATAGCTTTTCCTGGCTTATTTTTAAGTATAAAAAATATTTGCTTTTCAAAAGTTGTTATTATCAATTTTCTAAAAAGTTGCAAAAAGAAAAAATGGAAAGAAAAAAATGAAAAAAGAGGATTTCGGGGTGAGCTGTCAAGCCCCTAATCTCTCCCTTTATAGCACCCCACACACCACACTCAACACCAACCGCCTAGGGTCTTTGTCATTCATAGTTTCCTAAGTTTATTATTAAGTAGACATTGCAAATTTAGCTTATCTCGCTTGTTTAGCTTAATAGCGGCTTATTTACATAAGATATCACCATACATTTATTTTTCCCAAGTCCCTTATAGCATTAAGCACTTTTAGGAAAATTTTCAGATTTTTCCAAAATCGTTTTCTATTTTTTATAATTTAATTAGTTTAAATTAGTTTTTAATTCATAAAAAATAAAATAAAAGTAAAAAAAAAAGTATCCATTTTTTTTCTAAAATTATTTTAGTCGTTTAGGACATAGGAAAATTAGATTTGCATTTCTAGAGTCAAAATTGTAGAATTTAGTTTTAGGCACGTTAACGTAACCGTTTTAGCCCCGGTTTTAGTTTTTCTTGCGTTAGGACTTATTTGTTCATCATTTTCTTTCCTGTTATGATTTTATATGCTTTCTTATTTATTTCTTGCTTTATTTAATTTCCCGTGCCTTAATTAGCTTAGAAAACAAATGAAAAACGTAAAACTCATCCACATTTCAAGCACTTTACTTCTAAATCTCAAACGTAGCCGTCAATTCACTCCTCGTTGGGAAATGACCCGGGTATCACTTGCCCGATATCATATATCATATTTGCGGGTTTTTGCGTGTTGACTTTTTTTCTAAAGGGTTGACTCGGTGATTCGTGTATTTATCGTTATTTGACATTTTACTATACTATTTGATATATATTTGACCCCTAAAAAGGTGAATATCAGGCGTCACAGCTCCTTTGTGACGACGTCACAACTAAGTCGGTGCAAGAACGAAACCCTAATAGGCGACGAGCTGACGGCGTCACAACCAGAATCTATAAATATAATCGCATTATTTTCATTATTGTGTGTGTAACTTTGGAGGAACTTACACCACCGAACCATTGTCATTTTTAATAGCTTTTTTATGCTCTTTTCCCATCGAAGAACTCATGTATCGTTAAGATAAGTTATTTAATTAATCATTCGATTATGTCTTTGTGTTATTGTTTGATTTACTTAATTGTTTCATTTACAATAATATGCTAGGCTAAATTAGTTAGTATTTACTTAGGATTGCATGAAACCTTGTTAATGATTGTTTTGTTGTTTCTCTTATTTAATGGTATGAGCATTAGGAGGTGGAAAAGCGGCTAAGAAAAACTATACTAGCTTTAATGTCTAGTAAAACATGACTAGTTAATTAATTATGTCTTAGGTTAATTAATTGAGACAAGTATTATTGTGTAGGTTAGTTATTGAGTGAGTTTGACAAATCGGATAAGTGTTGTTCACTAAGGCTAGTCTATAGGCGTGGATGACCATACCATAACCGTAATTAGGAAAACTTCACACTACATTAGGCAAGGACGTGACAATTCGACAATACAATAAGAGATAACTAGAAAGTAATAAGATTCTAGGTAAATATGTTTTTCCTCATATAAGAAGTTCACCACCACTTTACTTTTCTTGTTATTTTATTTTATTGCATTTTAGTTTAATTAGTAGTTTAAAACCAACCTCATCCAAATACATTTTACTTGCTTTATATTAAAACATAAAAAGACCAAAATAATCTTCTGTCAACATTTAGACTTAAACCGTTATACATTTCGAACCTACCTCATTATTCCTCTATAAAACGATTAATCCTTCGACTTTTGCCTATACTACACTTCAATGTTTAGGTACTCGCCTATGAGAATTGTAAACTTAGTATTTTGCAATTCGACGATCAAGGACATCAATCAAATGAGAATTGGCAATGAACGTGTGAAAAACTAGAAGGGGGTTGAATAGTTTTACCGATTAAAACTTCGCTTTAAAGTATCTAGATCGACTTATGTCAACTGTTTGGTATGTGTGTTAGATATTGATAGATAAGCATATAAGTAAGTAATGCAAAATAAAGTGTAAAGGAACACAAAACCACGACACGAGTATTTATAGTGGTTCGGCACAAGGACACCTTCCTTGCCCTACTCCACCCCCGAGTACCCCACTCGAGAGTTTCTAAGCACTACACAACACAAGCTCCTTAATGTGGTGGAGAATCCTTCACAACATCACCTACTCTTTATCCGTACAAGGCTAGAAACCGAGTTCTTCCACGAGGTAGAACCAAACCTATCACAACGTCGCCTACACTTTATCCAGTACAAGGCTAGATATCGAGTTCCATTACAAAGGAGAAACTACTACCCAACACTACACCACAACACAACGACCCAAAGGAGACACGCTCCTTTTTACAATACTGGAAAGGATATCAACATCCTTTAACCCAAACGACCCAACTTGTACATCGACACACCATATCAATTGTACACCTTCGGCACCATTCACTAATGTCTGCAGCACGAGACTTCGGCACCTTTCACTAATGCCTTTAACACGACACTTCTATGGAAGGAGGAAAGAATTATCAACAAGATGCACTTCAGCGGTATTGATGATGACGAAGCTTAGTACCTCATGACTTTGAGCTTGAACGTCTCCAAGATGTGGTGATCTCGTCTTTAAGAGGAACCTAAAGAATCACACAAACATAAAACTACATAGAATGATCCTTTGGATCTGAGGTTAGTGATGTTAGAATACTAGGAGAAAGTATATCTAAGAGAATCACACAAACACAAAACATGTCATCGTCCCGGTTCGGTGGATCCCTCCGGCTAGTGCAAAACCCGGATCCGCCATCGGGTTAGTTTAGTCCGGATTTCGGGTTGCAAACCGGGTTATGGGTTATGTGTTATGGACCATGGGTTATGGGTATTGGATTATAAATACCTAACAAGATGCAATGTACCTAGTCATTGGGTTATGGATTTTGGGTCATGGGTCATAGACTTTGGGTCATGGATCATGTATAATATCCAACATGACTTCATGCATGATGTCATGCAATAGGTCATGGGTTGTGGATCATGCTCCATGGGTATTGGTTATGGACTTTGGTTTTTACCCAACAACATTCATTGTACCTAGTCAATGGATCATGGGTCATGGGTTATGGACTTTGGTTTTTACCCATTACTTACCCATTATAACATATAAAGTACATGTACATTTCTATAAAATGTAAACACTATTACTTGCTACACATATACATTTTAATAAGATGTAAACAATATTACTTGTTAGTGTTTTATAGAAGAAATGTCTTTGGTTTTATATAACTTATTTACTAAACATGTTTTGATGGTTTTAATATGTTTGGTAAAAGTGTATTAGTAAACTATTGGCTCAAAGCTTTTACGTATTTTATTTATCTCGTTAAAATGATTTTACATTTGTTATCGACAAAACATTAAAATATCGTAAAATATAAATTAAAGTTTTTATGGTTTATTTGTATTAACAGTAACGCATTAAATTCAATGAGATTAGACGATGAAAATTGGAACCATGCCATTCCGGAGCAAACATTTGAACTCCATACAAGAAAAATGGTTTTAGTGACAAAGCGAATATGGTCACTATGTAAAACCGGTCACTAACATAGTTTAGTGACCAAAATCTTGGTAGTCACTTTTCGTCACAATAGCTCCGTCACTATTTTTATTAGAGACCAAATAATAAAATGCGTCACTAACTAATGACGATAAGAAAGTGGTCACTAAATTTGTGACGATATATACGGTCACTATGTTTGGTCACTAAACAATGAAGGTGGTCATGAATTGAACAAATAGTGACCAATAATGGTGGTCATTAAAATCGTCCTTTGTTTTGTTAAAGATAACGAGTTCGTTAACACATCAGATTAACGATTTAATAGTGACCATACGTGTGGTCACTTGGTATTAAATATGGTGGTCACTCATTCAAATATATTTACAAAACAATCTACCAATTTAACAAAATGTGCGGCTATAATAAAATCGAAAATCTACAAATTTGCAACAACATCCAAAATATTAATCGTAATTGCATTACATTATATTCTTTGTAACATAACGTTCTTTGTATCCTACTAATCAAAACAAAATAAACAAAAAGAAAAACATAGCATTCCAATTGTTTAACATTGTGTTCTTTTAGCAAAAAAGGATGTCTTAAATCACATCCACGCTTTATGAAGATCACTCCATCCAACTCGGCCTTTCACACCCGCAAAAAATTTGGGAAATGACATAAATCGTAACATATGTTTAACATTCTAACCTACATAAATCGAACCATAATAACAACCTTATTGTACCAATCCTAGATCTTAAAGAACTTGTCTCCATCGTTTTCATTCCTCTTGAATACCCAAATACTTGCCAACCCCGATATACTTTTTAGTAGCAGTTTGGGACGTTGTGTTGAGGTGGAAAATTGCTGGGTTGGGTAATGGGTCATTAAAGGATTTACGAGACAACTTTTTCTTTGCGTTTTTGATTTTGAGGAGTCGAAAAAATAAAAGATGCAACATATAGACATGACAAAAAGCAACAATCAGTATTAGTAGCATATTTACATCCTAAAGTTTGTTGTTTTACAAATAAATGAAGAATTATGTAATTAGTGTTGATTAAAATAATATATTTATTCAATACATAAACAATGATCATTAGAATAAATTCTCTTCTTTTGGAAAAAGCGTTTTATCCCAAACACATAAAATGCCACCCAATCTACCTCGCGCCGAGCTCGTAGCAAATTCAAATAACATGTTACCCCAAAAACGTTTTCACCACAAACATGGCAAAGTAACCATCTTACCTGAAGAGATAAGAAATTCACTCCTGAAGAGATAAGAAATTTCTACTACTTCTACCAATTAAATATAATTTCTACCAACTAAAACTTCTTTTGATTGATTGACAGATAAGATAGATATTTACTTAATAAAATCGAAGTAGAAATGTGGAAATTTTTGATTGATTGACAACCCGAAGTAGAAATGTGGAAATTTATTTTAAGACCGGTGAGAGTATTACTTAATAAAATCGAATTGTTGTATAATAAGATCGACAACCGAAGTAGAAATGTGGAAATTTATTTTAAGACCGGTGAGAGTATTACTTAATAAAATCGAATTGTTGTATAATAAGATCGCTGTTAAAAAGGTTTTATTGGTGAGAGACTCACGAGATCTACGTTTGTACAATCTGAGGAAATTAAAAGAAGTTTGTAATATCTTTTGTACCCATTAATCAGTGTATAGCTGTATATTATTGGAAGATATAGGTCATGGTGGGTTCACTTCAAAAATGGTCCACATTGCTTTAAATGTGTTTTGGGGACCAAAATAGAAAGGCTCTTATTGGCGAAACATGAGCAGAATACAAACAACGTGAAAGTTATGACATTTAGGGTGCGTTTGGGACTTTCATTAATCACAAAGATGACTTATTGGCAGATATGATAGTTTTCAAACCTATTTGAGTGGTATGTAATAGCATATTTGATATCACAATTTTTCAAACAAACACTATTATTTGGAATGAAACTCATACCATCATTCTCATGCATCAACCAAACGCATTTAAACTTTATATACAACATCATAAAATAAAACCCAACTAATAAACGAAGATTTGGTCATAATTTGTAAATTTTGCATCACATTCATTATCCTTTTGGCTTGTTACGTACGGTTGGTGCCTACGAACATGCACCCGTCTATCACCAATTGTCCTGTCCGGCTGTCATGAATGGCCACGTTTATATTTTCTAGTGGTGCTAGATGATCCCGGCCCGGCGATAAAAGTCTCAACTCGACGGTGATCTAAATGAGTATGATGTACAATTGTCACTACAAAAAAAGGGGCTTTTAGTGACACAACTTTTAATGACATACAAAAAAAGTGTAAATAAAAGCACATGTTTACTTACACTTTTAAGAAAAACGTAAGTAAAAGTTTAGTTTTGTTCACTCTTTTTAAAAAGTGTGAGCAAAAGTCTAACTTTTACCCACACTTAACATAAAATGTAAGCAAAAGTCTAACTTTTACACACACTTAACATAAAATGTAAGCAAATGTATAACTTTTACCCACACTTTACATTAAATGTAAGCAAAAATATAGTTTTGCCCACACATTTAAATAAGTGTGAGTAAAAATCTAATTTATACACACACTTTAAAAAAAAGTGTGAGCAAAGGTATAGTTTTACTCACACTTTTTAAAAAGTGTAATAATAGTCTTACTTTTACTCACATTTAAAAGAGTGTGAGTGAAAATACTTTTTGCAACCACACTTTATAAAAGTGTGAGTAAAAGTGTTGTTTTATCTAAATAAATTTGCTAGGAAAGTCTAACTTGTATCTAGGATCGGTTACGGTCGAAACCGGATCAATCGGACAAAAACCGATTTGATTTAAAACAGGACCAAGGACCGAACTAAATGTTCGGTCCGGGTTTGTTCGATTCGTTGATCCGGTCCGGTCCAACAAAGTATTATGATCAACGGTGTATAAAACCGAACCTGATCAGATTAAAATATGTTCGATCCGATCCCGTTTTTTAATCCAATCTGATCCACAATCTATTATGCCCGACTAGGGGTGTTATTCGGGTTCGGGTCGACTCGGGTCGGGTCAAATCGGGTCAAGCCTTAAAAAAACATACCCGAACCCGACCTTGTTTAGAACTCGGGTCAACTCGGGCCGGGTCAATCCTGGTTCGGGTCAACTCGGGTCAGGTCAATCGGGTCGGGTCAATTCGGGTTCGGGGTCAACCCGAGTATTTTACATTCTAAAAGTGTTGTTGGTAGGGTTAGTCGGGTTCGGTCAGTCAAAGCTAAAAACATACCCGAACCCGACCTTGTTTAGAACTCGGGTCAATTCGGGTTGACTCGATTGACCGAATATAATTTTGAACCCGATTGACCCGACCCGAATTGACTCGGGTCGGGTTCGGCAGATCGCCGAATGACACCCCTATGCCCGACCCTACTTGTATTTATACTTGTTGCAAAATTTACATACAAGAATAACTTACAAAATATATTTGTATAAAAACTTTACTAAAAATAAAGGCAATTTGTAAAAGTAATAACATTAGTACTGATATTTATGTAAACTAATAAACTATCCACTTCCCTTTTCATAAAACACTTTCCCCTTTTCATTCATTTCCCACAAATTAGATCGTCACTCTCACACGCCATTACTCAATTCGTTACGGCAATTCATTAAACAAGATCAACACTCTCACACAAACTCACTCAATTCATTAGGAATTTAGATGATTAATTCACGATTAAAATCGTTGTTCCACAACATTTCGTCAATCAATTCACTGTAAATCTATGATTGATGCATTAGGTTAGGGTTTCGATTCGGTGGTTAGGATTTCGATTCAGTAGTTAGGGTTTCGAGTTTGTTAATCGCTAGTTAGGGTTTCAAATCCGAGTAAGTTGATTGGTAGTTCGGTTTCAATAGGAGTTAGTTAATCGGTAGCTCGGTTTCAAATCAAAGTTAGTTAATTGGTAGTTCTAGGATCAAAATCAAGACGAATCGGCACACAAGTGTAAGTAAGTCCTCAATACGCCTATTTTGATTCGTTTTTGAATGATTGAGTGCAAGTTTAATGTATAGTTTGCTTGATTTTGATCGTAGTCTTGATTGTTTGTTTAACTTTTGATGTTCGTTAGGCGATAATTTGTTTGATTGATTATGTATATCACGTTATCGATAATTTCTTGCTTTGTATATGGTTTTGTGGCCTTTAGTAGTAATTTTCTGAGTTTAGTTGTTAATAAATCGTTTGTGTCTGTCGTGTTATTTTGTGCTTATTTTGTGTCAGATATTAATTTGTATGTGTATTTCATATTGTTTTGTTGTTTTTATTTGCCCAAATGCCTCCCGTAAATATTGATTATAGCAACATTTCTAGTTATAGATTGCACAGGGAACTAAAAATGAGTTGGTTGCTTCACTATAATCTCTGGTTACTTGTACGATCACTTGTTAGTTGTAATCATGAAAGAGTTTACTTGTGTTTACTTGTTGATGCTATTTTTAATGGTGTCTCATGTATTTATTATTGTGGTTGAGTTGATGGACTAATATGGTTTTTTTTGGTGTTTTTATAAAAGCCGTGTGTGCGGTAACATGGACTCATCAGAACGTACGGGCTCATATGTTGCAGGCAATGCTTCCACATCAACGCTAAGGAAATTGGTTTCATTAAGGTTAGTTTTGAACCTTTATGTGCTTTAAACAAAGTTTGTAAATTCTTTTTATCTCTATCTATCATCAATGTGATGTATAAAAATAAAATGTGCAACTTAGTTTGGAAATTTCGATACTTAATATAGTGGTGGGTTGCGTTCTATTTGTGTTTAGTTTTATGATATATTTTTGGATATGTTGACTTTGGGTGCTTTGAGTAAATGAATGGTCGGATTGGGGAGTTTCATATAATCATCATCTTGTGAAATCATAATTATGCTTACCAAAGAAAGAATGTATTGAAGGGTTCTTTGTCTTTTAGTGAGGCACTCTTAGACTATTTAGGATGCATGGTGCGATAATGAGCTTAATGTAGAGGTTTAGTATATCATGATCAATGTTGATGATATGTTTGGTTTGCTATGTAGATATTGGTCGGGAAGTCAATTATGAAGCAAAAAAATCCGACACATGATGTAACTTAACATTTTAGAAGGTTGATGAAAGGCTTAGAATTATTTTTATGATGAGTGTAAGAACGCATTACTTTCATGATTCTTATCCGATTTGCCACCAATGATTTTTGTAGTATACGAAACCGACTTACTTGTGCATGAGTCCGTTCTAAAAATGCCCTCTTCCATTCTCTTGTTTTCAAAGATTCGAATCGCATGACTCTTCAGCAATGAATTAGATGGTGCGATGGCACCGACTATTGTAGACAAAAAACACCAAGGTATGCTTTTACATGCCACATATTAGTAAAAGTTGTAACTGGCAAAACATTATAATCCTAGAGTTAATGCAGTCCAATAGTTTTGTGAGATAGAATGATGAACTTCATATGATTACCGTTAACAAAAACCTATAACTTGAGGGCAAAATTTAGTTGTCTATCAATGACAGAGACTCGTTGTATGCATGTGCTCCATTGAAATTTCGTATTTGTTAATTAAATTTATTAGTGGCTAGTAAATGGATGAAGACAATGTAGGCTAATTTAATAAGAGTTTTGACGTGTGTTGTTGTTCCATCGCATAATAGGACATCGAAGTTGATATGGAGCAAATAACAACTGTTCCCCAAGGTGAACATCTAGGTTCTATATCTTTAATACTCTCTGATATGATAATACCATTGGGAAATTTTAAAGATAATTTGTGTATTTTTCAGATTTTGTAAATGGGGTGGGCCAAGTTGACGAGCGAAATCTCACTCTATCCCTGAATGTGGTGAAGATGATGGGCATCAAGAGGGTAAGAATTGAAATAAATGCGAGCCTGTTTTGTGTCGTTAGTTTCGTGGCATTCTCACACCGTAATTTGCTATAAATGTGAACCAAGTTTCCACTTATTCGATTTCTCATGTGTATTGGCGCCATCACGCAAGAGCACTAAAGTCAATGCTTCAAGGAATTTCGTTATCGTCTGAAGGGTATATTCTCTTTCCTCCTCTCCCACTCAGATAACCGCTTTTTACTTTCGTTGGTGGCTTCATGTTAACTTATATTTTTCTGCCGAGAATATAATTAACCATAACGTGTTTTATTATAATTATAGGAAAAGCGAATTCCATGAACCTTTTGTCAGTACATGGCTCCTGTGAGTTGTTGTGATACTACTTCCAACAACAATGATCATGGAAGACAATGTCGTTGGCATCACCATAGCTCTTGCTCGAAAAGATGTCAACATCGTTTGGTATCTCGCTCTTCAATTCGCTATGGCATATTGTGTAAACTTGATGAATTTCTTGGTTACCAAGCACATAAGCGCATCGGCACCTGTATGTCTCGATTAATTATAGTGTATTTTTGTTCATTAGTTCAACATATGTTTGAAACTCGTATACGTGCTCTCCGTACTGCCGATTTTTCGATGAGATGCTTCGTGAATGTTCTGTGACCATTTACGGTCCGAAAGTTTGTACTATAAGTCCTTTTACGCACAACAATATAAGAACTTGGTAGTTTCGGACTTCAAAAACCTAGTCGCCACGGTTCATAAGTTTAAGGATTCAAAAACCTAGTCGCCACTACAAAAACCTCGATAAGGCTATTAAATGAAAAACAAACATTCATATGTTTCCGGTCTTTTAAATGTTTGTTTAGGTTGGTTAGTTTCTTCTTCCTATAGTAGCTCAAAATTTAGCGGGGTAGCATTGCAAAAAAGTTGATGGGGAATTCGATAAGCTTGCACGAAGGTAGCATTTAAAGTGAATTAAATCTACATTAATTTTCATGTTGGGATGAATGCCTTTTTGTGTTGCAGATAGCTTATGAGCTTAAAGTAAAACATGGAACCATAGGTGATAATGAAAATACATGACGCATAATTACTAACCATTTGGTAAGACAATTATTGTTTAGCAAATTAGTAGTAATTAAGGTCGGAGTTGTATCCAACTACCTAACCAACCTATGTTGACACTGACCATGGGATGCATTCAATTGAAAGTGGTCACTGAGCTTTACCGTCACTTGATTGTTATGAGAAGTATATTTTTGAGGTAAGAACAAGAAATTGTCATTGAACAATATCACTATGTGCTGTTCATTTATCTACCAGGCCCTTTTGTGATCAGACTTTTAAAATTTTTAAATTAATGTGGCTATGTGTAATGGCAGAGAGTTATCGACATACACGGTAAAAAATACATCAACATTGCACCGGTATTTTGCAACAAACATGAGCTATCCGTTCTTTTGTTTTGCTACTTTTTTCAGTCGTCGGCGTCAACAAGATACAAGAATATCTACGTGCTAGTGGTCCGAACAAGAACTCAAGTTTACTTTTATCATACAAGATACGGAGATATAATTCACATGGTTCTTTGGTTTTCAATTTGGCGGGCCATCTCCCGAGGGTACATTCTAATTGATGTGTAAACGTAAGACGGAGGCGTCACAATATTTTTCTTGGACGAATTGGTGCAGATTGTTTGCCTTTGATGGATGGTTTGGTAGAAGCTACGAAGTAATAATTAAAAGGTATACACACTCGCCAACTCACTCACCTTTTTTGACCAGGCAAGTGAATTATTTTAAGCTTAATTATTAGGTGGTTATGCTAATATTTGTGTTAAATATCCAAAAGAGAATGATTTAAGCTTAATCTTTGCGTTGAATTTTGCCCTTATGTAGGATACTATGTATACTCTTGAATATGCAGTTTCTCATAAACTCACACATTTTTATTTTATTTTTTATTATTTTTTTATTTTTTTAAAGGGAAGAAGATACGGATGTAGAGCTTTTCTCTTATATGGCCATGTAGAATTAAATTTATCAACTTTATAGAGGTAATTATTGGTTTTTATTTGGATGTACGATTTATTTCAAAAGGGATATGCTTTAATATATGCGTTACAAAACATTATCAATATGTTTGTCAATCTAATTGCAGGTTTTGGGGAACATTAAGTGGAGACATTTTCCAATAACTTAGCACAAAAAATCTGAAATTGTGAATTTGTCTCTCAACGAATTTCAAGTTACTGATGTTGTAAAAGGTGCGTTAGAAAAGGCATTCTTCGCCGATATTACGATGTCGCACAACATGTATACAATTTCATAATCGACCAAACCGCTACCGACAAAAGTAGCACGTTTCAAATTTATGTTATCGTATTAGACCTTTTATATAAATTGATTTCAAACATCGGTTGTTTATCATTTTATATATGCGGTTGTGATCCCGCAAGATTCCACTCAAATATCGATAGTCAAGCCGTGCATATGGTATGCGAAAAGGATGTTCACCAACATGTGTATAGGTTCGTTCACATAATTTAAATTACATGAGACTCGGTGCAACAATCTACAAAATTAAGCCATTCAATATAATTAAAAGTTTTCATACTATGGAAATAAGATATGTGACCATAGTTTGCTAATACCTTCATGTCCTTATCATTGCACGTTCACATGGTTCACAAACCTACTCCTCAACAGCTGAAGATGCATCACAACCAGCTCCACAGAAGATGAGTCAACAAACACGCCCCATACGAATTGAAGGTCAACAACATGAACTGCAGACACAGGTTTGTCATATTCAACATACTGCTCCATTTAAACATGTCGCATATAAATGTGAGACATAACTGTTTGTCGTCGGCCCTAATCAAACCTGACATATTACCGTCATTGCAGGCACATCTCAATCAGCAGCTGCAGCTACACCAACAACAGTTGCACATCAAGCTAGCGGGCCACAAATGCGACAGGCTCTTCCGTTTTGTTCCAAATGCCCGTCACTTTTTTGTTATAACATGTTCCCTAGGCTTTTGTGCAATTCTTACACTTATAAAGACCGAAAGAAAGAGCAAACACCCCCGCCGCAACGTGGCGGGTTCTATGCTTGTTGTAATCAATTGTTAAAAGTAGGCGAATGACCTATACTGTTGGTTTTTTAAGTGAATGAATCGATAATATATCACCGGCATTCTCTTATACAAAGATTGAGTTTTAACTTCTATGTTGCATCTTCTTTTATCTTGTAGTTATGGTACTTTCGGGCCGGTGATATGTAGGTTTGTGTTGAAAAGATGTATTGATAGTGAATCGGTTAATGTAAAAGGATATGAATGGGGTGTGGCTTATATTTTCTTTGGTAGCCAATAGTGACACATGTTTGTGTCAATAATAGTCTCAACCTATCTCGACACTATTAAGTGTCGATAAATTGTGTCACTATATACTTTTGCCGCCTGGACTTTCAATGACACTTTTTACAAGTGAAGGTGAAAAAAAATATATAATTAGTGACACTTTTTTTGACATTTTCTGACACTTTTTGTGTCACTAAAAAAGACTTTTTTCTTGTAGTGTTTACATTGTCTGTATACTCAATCTAAAAGGTGATAATATATGGTCGTATCTTTCAACGTATAGATATTTGAGTTTGATTTTTACTAAGCTTTGCTTCGTTTATATATTTAGCATCATGTTCACGTATGACTGATTGACTTCTCTTTTCGCAATAGTTTGTTAAACATACAGAACGTTTTATATTCTGATAAACCTAAAATTTGATCAAGATAAAATTCAACATAAAAAGTGTGTAGTATGACGCCTCATTACATTTAATTTTAGTTTAAATGTTGAACTTTTCGTTAGATTAGTAAGTATACAAGTCGAGTACGCTGTTATGCAACGGATCGGAATTTAGAAAAGAAGTATCTATTTTCTTCAACACAATAACAGGAAATCAATTGGTTGTTTAAAAATATCATGATGATCGACTAATGTTACCACCATAAGAAGATACAAAACAATCGAGTTTGATTCTAAAATTATTATTTTTTACGATATTAATAAATTTGTATTCATCACCACAAAATTATTTAATCACATCTACATGATCATTTTTATTCTTAAGATAACCGGCATTTTAATTGTTAATAATTTTGCTAATTGTAACAATAACTTAAGTATGATTTCACACATATTTTTTTTATTAATTGTAGTGAATGATATTAATATAGATATCAAATTTGTAACTTTCATTCTTTAGACTCAAAGCAGCATTAATTGCCATTATTATCATAATACTTATCTTTATGAGCAGAGTTATTTTACATACCAAACTTTTTTTACATATCAAGGGACTCATCTCCACCATCCATCTAAAAAGAAATCAATAGTTGAGATTAAAAGCATTTTATTATTTCACATAATAGGAAATCAATTGGTTGTTTTAAAAATATCATGATGATCGACTAATGTTACCACCATGAGAAGATATAAAAACAATCGAGTTTGATTCTAAAATTATTATGTTTTACCATATTAATTGTAGTGAATGATACTATTATAGATATCAAATTTGTAACTTTCATTCTTTAGACTCAAAGCAGCATAAATTCTCATTATTATCATAATACTTATCTTTATTATAAGACAAATTTTCAAAACTGAACTATTTGAGCCCAATGTGTTAATGACTTCGACAAGAAAAACATTCTTCTCAAAATGGTCATGCTCAGTTTATCGATCATGCGACTCTAGTGCTTTTTTTATATGTGTCACAAACTATGTTTGGGTTTAATTAATAAGGTGACTTACAAAATCTTACAAAATCTCTCACCTACTAAAACACCCTTTAGCTATGGCGGCCACGCGACTTGTGACTTACTTGATCGATAGCATGATACTCGATCGATTGTTTTTTCTTGAAAAGGTAAAAGCATTCTTTTCATTTAATTTTGTATCTATTGTGTGTTAGTTTATGTTTACACCGCTAATCATGCACTAATTCAACTAGCTTATACGGTTTTCTGCAAATCAGCATCAACCATGCAGTATTTAATTGTCAATGGTTGATATGAACATTTTGAAGTGGTGTTTGAGGGGTTGTTTGGTCTGAGGGTATGTGCACTACAAGAAAAAGTAGCTTTAGTGACGAGAATTATTTTTGGTCACTATTTAGATGAAAATAGTGACGATATAATTTTTGGTCATCGGTAGAAAGTCAATGACGAAACTTATAATGGTCACTATTTAGTCACTAAATTACATAAATAGTGACGAGAAATTTCGTCATTAAACATTAATAACGAAATTTTGGTCACTTTTCACATATTGCTATAACTGAATTCTAAGAGGACAATTACATATATATAATTGCTAAAATGCATATTTACCGAAAAATTCGTAAACACTATCACACGACACCCATACAAAGTTTGTAAAAGAAAATTATGTAAAAGTGTAAATATTTTACCTTTTTTCTAGTGCAGTTCTCCCTTAGCATATTATTTGAAACATAAACTTTCAAATAAAACAAGTCACATTATATTTTGTCATTATTTTTTTACCATCATTTATAAGTGAGAATGTAAAAATAATAGCTTGTCTCACATTATATTTTGCCATTATTTTTTTACCATCATTTATAAGTAAGAATGTAAAAATAATAGCTTATCTTCAGCTGGTACACCATCTTCGTTATCACAATATATTTTGCCATTATTTTTTTTTTGCCCTACAAAGTCACCGTGTCAAATATGGATATGCTAAATTATTACAGTAATTCGTTATCACAAAGTCGATTTGATTTCCTCATCTATTATGGAAGCGTGGTGAGCTTCTTATTGATATGTTGCTGATTAAGTTTTATATTGTAATTTTATAATATGTTTATCATCGTGATTGATGTGTTCATCTATTATGCAATTGCTAGTTTACTTTTTTTCATTTTCAGCATAAACACAAAGTGTTTGTTAAAATGCTTCAATTAAAACTAAGTCGGAATAGAGCTACTTATAGGTGGAATTAGGTCGGAGTTTTTTAACATCGTCGTTAAGTGCTAGCTATGGTGTATCAGGTAGTGGTAGAGGGGTGCCATTAGGCGGTGGTTTTGGAGCCCTTGGTTCAAGCTATAGTGGCCTGGTAAATGGTGGAGAGGCAGGGTTAGGTGTGGTTTAATGAGCCTGGTGCAAGATATGGTGGAAGGGGTAATGGTGGTGGGGTTGGATAGTTCATAGCATTCTTTTCATTGTTTCAGTTTGTATATGTCTCTTGATTTTTATATTTTGTAATGGATTTGCTTAAGTCGTTATTTTCTCAATGGCAGGTTAGTGCTCGGATTTTGTTCATCGACCTGTCAACCAGAGCCGTTGGTTTGACCCTGAATCCCCACCTTGTTCATAACAATGCTCCACCTGCTGTAAGTTGTTGGCACTCATCAAAATATAGCAAACTTGCATGTATCTGATGTGCATGTAGTGTTCAAATACCGATTTCAAATTTGTTCGTTCTGATACTTAACAACACACTAGCATTAACTGGCTGGCTGCGCTTAAATGATTCGGACGTAACATAGGATTAAATTATGTACTATGGTTTGCTTAATAATGGCTAAGGGTCGGTGTATATTCGGGTTAGGAACCAACTTGGAGTCTTGGAGCAGATGTTGTATAGGCTCTTGTAAGAAGATTACTGGGATGGATTTCACCTCACTTGTTGAAGTTAAATATAATTCTGATGCTATATCTTTTTAAATATACCAATCTCTAAGGTATATTAAGTGATACTAGGTTTGAGGTTTTCTAATGTTAATAAGTTGTGGAGATAGGGGAGAAGAGAACTAGAGAAGGATGGATGTAGCTCAAATGTTACATGGTTGAATTTAAGTTCCACAAAGCTGTAAGATAAAATTATTTTACGATCCCCGCTACAGCCAAAAAAAAAATATTCTTCCTATAAATGTGCCTTTTAGTGTAGGCAAGTATCCACCAATATGGCAAAAGAACCTAGGAAATAAAACAGTTGCTACATTAAGTTTACGAATTGCAAAATTATTTTTTACTTTCTGAGAGCAGTGAACATGCCACTCTGGAAACTGTCGAGTATTCCATGATGTTCAACCGGAGATTCTGTTAAGTTCACAATAATGCATCTTTTGTCATTAAAAAATCACTTTTATGTTCATGACATGAATGTCATGTGGACTGCTATTGAGATGAATGTTTGATGTGTTAAATCTGATGTTACTATATGCGCAAGCACATTTTTACACTGTTCTTGGCTTCTTGCATCACCTGTTTTCCGATTTTCGTCTACTGTGCTTGCTATGCTTTTTGTAAGGCTAATACAATTTGATATGCAGCTTGTTAATGTCGGTGATATATTTGATGATTCGAAAGTGATTCGAGTTGATAGAGGATCTGGTTTGCTCTTGGAAATCCCTTCTGTTCCTATAAGTTAGTTTGGCAAATTCAGTTGCAACATTTGATATTTTGACCAGATACTTTTATATCCAAAACCTCTGTTATTATATCTACTTTATAATTTCAGGCATTGATACCTTATCTCTACTTATAGATGATGCTGCTTCCAAGTGATCCTCTGGATAGTAGGAACATATTGCTTGAAGATATGTTTTCTGCTAGCAAGCTGATGATGTCATCATATCCTTGAGCTTCTGTGTGTTCAAATTTCAAACAAAATTGATTTCCAATCTTGATTTGGTAGCCATCTCAGTGATCCCATTAAGATGTAAATCAATATTTTTCAAAACAACTCTAATTGGGGAAGACGCTACAAGTTTAAAGTGATGGATATGTACTTAGAGGTGGCAGTTCAACCATTTTGCTTATGAATGGTTGATCCGGGTTATTTTTCACTTCTAAAAGTAAAACAGGTAAAATGAATGAAATAGCTTAAAAAGGAAATATTACAAATGGGAAGTCGCCCAAAGTCTGTTTTAAATGCACAAAACCTTCTACGTTATTTATTAAAAAAATTTGGATTACTCTTGAGCTAAATAATAGCTTTAACTACATCTGGAATACTAATTATTTATAGAAAGGCGTAAATTTTGGACAAAAAGTGTCTTGGTTCCAGTTGACCCATACCAAGATGTCCGTCCCTCCCATTTTGCCATCTCTAATATCTACTGTAGTTTCTAGTGTATACAACCTTAGTAAAATTTTCTTTAGTTACATGAAATCATGTAACATGTCAAGTTACTATATTGCAGTTAGGGCTGGTACAGGTGGTGAAGAGGCTTGTCTATGGGTTGCTGATCTTGTAGGTACATCGTGCATTCATTAAGGATGATGGAGAGTATGACTATGATTTGTGGAACTCGTGCTTACTTCGTTTGTTTACTTTTCTTCTCAAAGTTATGGTCCTGTGGTAGAGGTTAGTACTCACAGTTTTACCATCTACTGAATACAGGTGCAAGCACATGGATCCGATGCTATGGTTGATGAAGATAATTGTGTCTTTTTCCTTCCACACCGTCCAAGGAGTGAAATTTGTGGACCACCTTTCTTTCTCTTCATGAAAGGAACAGCTTGGTGTGGAGCAGGGGGTGATCACTATGAGCCTCTCATTGCTCATTCTTCTTCGGTCGTATCTCATGAGAAAGTTGCATTGGTGCTTTGAGTGGGCATCATCCGTGATTTGGTAGTTTTTTGCAGTTTTGGGCGTAGAGATGTGAGTTAGAATTAGGCATTCTTTTCCAGATTTTTGCTATGGATGAAGACTGTTCGTTCATCTGTGTGAGGCACAATCATTTCTTTCTGATTAGAAAAAAAATTGGACCTTTATGAAATTTTGGTAAGTCTAGTAGTGGTTTAATTAATAGAGCCGGCTTTTGTTGTTGTTGTTGAGTCATCTCAGGCAGGAAGGGGTATAGAATTTATGGTTGAGAGAGGTTAAGTTCCGAGGATTAGCTTTGCTTTGTTTGTATTGGTCTCGGTACTATTCTTGTCTAAGCCAGGAATCGTGCCGGTTTGTTTGTTTGTTGTAGCCGAATGGCATATTTTACAATTTAATGGCAAAATGACCACTTTTTTGTTGTCCATGGTGTTTTCTGGATGCTTTACATTTCATTCAACATTAGCTGTGTGACTAAACAGTTGTTTTAGTCAGTTTGGTTTAGCTATGAGTTACCTAGAAGTTGGGGTGGTAACGAGACGAGACGAGCCGAGCCTGAGCCTGAGCCTGCTAGAGATCGAGCTCAGCTCATTTATATTCATAAAGCTCGAGCTCGTTTCGAGTACCTCATATTTTGAGCTCGATCTTGGGCTTGTGAAAATTTTCACAAGCTCGGCCCCGACTAATTTATATGACGTATTAAGTAAATAAAGCTCAAATGAAACTCGACTAAGTACTTACACTAGACCGAGCTCGTTTATACATAGTTATAAATATAGACAATATATACGCTCATATTTCTAGGCCTGCTCAATTTCATGAGTCTAATCGAACTTTATATATAAAGGCTCGGCCGATTTCGATTATTAAATAAACCCAACTTAGGCTCGAGCTCGGCTCGGCCGAGCTCATGCTCATTTAGGCTCGGCTCTTGAGGTATTAAATCATCTAACAAATAGCAAAAGTAAGCAAATGAAACAACAATGAAGCATAATATAATCTTGTATGTCTTGACTCTAGAGGTATTATGAGTTGACACGTCTGGAGAATTTTCAGCCAGAAAAACTTGAACCAAGGAAGCCAGACAACCAGAAAATCGAACACTCTTTCTTTGCCACAATAAGGGTGGTGTTTGTTTCATTATATATATAGAACATAGGCTTAATTGAATTTTGGCTTATTAAACATTAGCATTTTTTTGCCTTATTTTGAAACCGGCTTATATAAGCTTGTTATAAGCCAAAAGTTTCAAAATAAGCCACAAAAAGATAGCTTCTGAAACATAAACCGAAAACCAAATAAGCCAATAAATACTTCCTAAGATTCTAGACGATTCAAGGTATTTCGATTGATTTTTTTCTTCTAGGTATGCATTGTCATCACATGTTTTAAGTGTCTCTTTAAGGATATTAGATTTTTCCCCTTTTCATAAGACAGGTGCGTTATGGTATATGGAGACGGCGTTATCTTAATGAGACAGATGCGTTATGGAGGAAGGGGTAATTAGTAAAATCCATGGTTTTGATGGCGGTTTTGAGGTAGTTAGTGGTTCTGGGCAGAAAGCTCGTGTTTGGGCAGATAGTATTGGTTGTTGCTCGGAGTTGAATCAAATGGAAATTTCTCTTAGCAATCTTATGGTTAAGCAAGTTTCTGCAGTTATTTGCTTTTGAAACGAATATAAATTGTTTAGTGGCTGAGAGATAGGCTTTATTTAATGGCGTTTGGCAATGAATGCTGGATTGGAGACAATATCCTAGTGGTTTCGCGTTGGATGAGCTTTCTTCGCTAAGTTTGTTCTCAACATTTTCATTTTATCGAATGAAAATCATTCTTTATTCGCGTGAATAAAAGAATGATTTTCACTTTCAATAAAATGAATGATTAAAGGTTTTACTTTTGAAAATGGGTATCAAACTCTAAAACTAGCTATTTTCAAAACCCACAATATATGGTGGTTTCTAAACCCATACCTTCCCATAACCATGGGTCCCGAATGCGAACTTATCAAATAAGGACATGTCTAACATTACCTTTTGAGTTAAATTCCATAATTTTCCTCTTACTGCGTTTAAAAAGGGTTGAGTGATATTACAACTAAACTTGGTACATCATTGATATTAGACGCATATACTACATCTATGTGTACGGAGTCATGGGATAGGTCGAGTTATGCGTGAGCTATGATTGACTTACGGGATGAAGTGGATTCGAAAGATACTCTTGTGGTGGCAATCCCAAAATAAAGGTGAATAAAGGTGATGGGTATATTTTAAATACTATTCGAATTGAGTATGAGTGAAAACCATCAAGATGTTCAAATTACAAGGTGTTTGGCCACATTTTGGACCAATGCCCAAGAAAATTGTCTTGGGTGTTTTGAAGAATATAAAGGAACTTAGATAAACAGTCCATAGTGTTCATATTGGTTCGAAGTTGCATCTGTTTTACAAACCGGTTTAACCAAAGAATGATAAGAAAACGGATTCTAGACAGCCAAAGTCCAAGGTTTCGTCTGCTACACAAGTTGTTTATTTTGGACTAAGGGTTACCGAGTTAATTTATTACTCAAAAAAATTAAGTACAACGAATGTGAGTGAATCACACATCTTAGCCCAAATCTAGGCGAAAACAACGCACCAACTGTGCTTCCAACCTAAACTATAATACCTAATACAAATGCTATTTAAGCTGACCACGAAGACTAATATCAAAGGCATTAGCAAACTGAATTTTAGCACGAGTCAAACCAGGATCAATAAAATCATCATCATCGTACGGGTCTTCGTTATAAATTTCTTTCCATTGTTCATACAAGCTTTTATTTCCCACTCAACTATCACATTTAGAAGATTTATTAACCTTGGAACTCGTAGAGTTTCATTGTATACCTCAAACACTTCACTATCACTATCCTCATTAACCGGATCATCTACCTCGTTAGAAGAATTAAGCATTGATTTACAAGGTTTTAGCGGCTTCCCATCATCACATACTAGACAAGCTTTCCATCAAGAATATGAATTTCCAATTCATTAATCCTTGCAACCGGTGTGGTTCTTGGACTACCAGATGCCGAACCAGCCACATCTTTGACCGTTTCACTATATTAACTAGGCACATCTTGGACTACTTTTTTACCCGAATTTGATGACCCCCATTTGATCCAAGCTCATCATCTTTCTCAATCATATTAAGCGCATCAAAGGGTTAGTTGAATTCGTCTCTCGTCTAGGCACTTCAGAATTCTTATTCGAACCACTTGAACTAGCATCATTCTTTTTAGAGACGGCTTGGTAAACTTTTTTCTTAGGCTTAAACTGAACCTTAGAACCCACACATTAGTACCACGAGAAGTATGTCAAGGAGGCTGTTGGAACGCATCATAGTTCATGTGTTGTTTCTTTGGGTTTTCAATAGCCCGTTTAGGACATAACATTTCATCATGCCCAAATATCATACATACACCACATCTAGGTGGTTCTCATTCATACTTTACCCTCATCGTGTGGAGAACCTCTCCAGCATCTTCCACATTTAGAATCGCAATAATCATCTCCGCCTTTAACTCCCCATCCGCCCTAATATCAATCAAAGCACGGGCATAATCCATTGGTTGTTAACACTACTACTATTTCAAATTCTTTTGATGCTTTAGGCGGTGTGGTGATGTGGAGGATGCTAGGGTTTGAGCCATTTCGATACAAGAGTGAGTGAGGAGGACGTGAAATTTTGGAAGAACATGGACCAAAACCTAATCGTGTATATGATGTTAAGAAAGATAAACAATGAGTGTCGAATCGGGTTCTATGCCTAGTACTTCGATGGGTTTGCATGATGGTGATTCAGAAAGCGAGGTTGAAGAGTTTGATAATAAGACTGCTCAGTTTATAGCTTCTTCATATAAGGGACATTGTGGCAGAACTAATGACCCTAGTCTATGTGAACTTGATGAGTATGACTTGTATAACGGATATGATGATTTAGTATCAGACTTAACGAAAGAACAACTTGCATTTTGTGATACATTCGATATCACTATCCGATGGCAGATTAGACGCTAGGTTATATTTGTGTCAACGTGAGTCAAATGTAATATAGTTAGTTGTTGTTTTCAAGAGTTTATAAAACTTTGTCGTTTTATGATAGGTATAGTTTGAGCGTAAATGATCGTCTGCTTTCTACGTGTGAAGCGGGTTGAGATGTGTGATTCACTTGCATCGTTTGTCTTTAATACATTTTTTAAAAAAATATATTTACCGGTGTAAAATCTTTACATAAAAGAAAATAATAATAATAATAATAATAATAATAAATAATTATAAAATCAATATTTATTTTGAGACAACCCAAAATATGAAGGTAGACATTTGTTTTAGGACGACGAGTATTACCTAATAAAATCTAATTGTTGTGTAATATGATCACTGTTAAAACAGTTTTATTGGTGAGAGACTCACGAGAACTACTTTTGTAAAATCTGAGGAAATTAAAAGAAGTTTGTAATATTATTGGAAGATATATAGGTCATGGTGGGTTCACTTCAAAATGGTCCACGTTGCTTTGAATGTGTTTTGGGGACCAAAATAGAAAGGCCCTTATTGGCAAAACATGAGCAGAATACAAACAACGTGAAAGTTATGACATTTAAACTTTATATACAACATCATAAAATAAACAGCAACTAATAAACGAAGATTTAGTCATAATTTGTAAATTTTGCTTCTCTTTCATTATCTTTTTTGGCTTGTTGCGTACGGTTGGGGCCTACGAACATGCACCCATCTATCACCAATTGTCCTGTCCTGTTGTCATGAATGGGCACGTTTATATTTTCTAGTGGTGCTAGATGGTCCCGGCGATAAAAGTCTCAATTCGACGGTGATCTAAATGAGTATGATGTACAATTGTACATTGTCTGTATACTCAATCTAAAATGTGATAATATATGGTCGTATCTTTCAACGTATAGATATTTGAGTTTGATTTTTACTAAGCTTTGCTTCGTTTATATATTTAGCATCATGTTCACGTATGACTGATTGACTTCTCTTTTCGCAATAGTTTGTTAAACATATAGAACGTTTTATATTCTGATAAACCTAAAATTTGATCAAGATAAAATTCAACATAAAAAGTGTGTAGTATGACGCCTCATTACATTTAATTTTAGTTTAAATGCTGACCTTTTCGTTAGATTAGTAAGTGTACAAGTCGAGTACCCTGTTATGCAACGGAATTTAGAAAAGAAGTATCTATTTTCTTCAACACAATAACAGGATATCAATTGGTTGTTTTAAAAATATCATGATGATCGACTAATGTTACCACCATAAGAAGATACAAAACAATCGAAGTTTGATTCTAAAATTATTATTTTTACGATATTAATAAATATGTATTCATCACCACAAAATTATTTAATCACATCTACATGATCGATAGTTGAGATTAAGCGTTTTTTATTCTTAAGATAACCGGCATTTTAATTATTAATAATTTTGCTAATTGTAACAATAACTTAAGTATGATTTCACATATGATTTTTTTATTAATTGTAGTGTTAAATCGTATATGATTTTTTCACAAATGATATTAATATAGATATCAAATTTGTAACTTTCATTCTTTAGACTCAAAGATATTTATATTTGAAAAAAAGGATGAAAATGGGTTTTTAATTGTTGAGATTAATCTTGTCAATTAGATTAATTGCCATTATTATCATAATACTTATCTTTATTATATAAAAGAAATTTTCAAAACTGAACTATTTGAGCCCAATGTGTTAATGACTTGGACAAGAAAAACATTCTTTTCAAAATGGTCATGCTTAGCTTATCGATTGTGCGACTCCAGTGATTTTTTTATAAGTGTCTATTGCAAGTACAAAGTTGGTTTAATTAATAAAGTGACTTACAAAATCTTACAAAATCTCTCACCTACTAAAACACCCTTTTGTCTTATATGGCCTAAATTGCTTGAGTGACGGCTATGGCGGTTGCGCGACTTGTGACTTACTCGACCGATAGTATGATACTCGATTGTTTTTTTCTTGAAAAGGTAAAAGCATTCTTTTTCATTTAATTTTGTATCTATTGTGTGTTAGTTTATGTTTACATCGCTAATCATGCACTAATTCAGCTAGCTTATACGGTTTTGTGCAAATCAACATCAACCATGCAATATTTAATTGTCAATGGTTTGATATGAACATTTTGAAGTGGTGTTTGAGGGGTTGTTTGGTTTGAGAGAATGATTTTCATTTTCGATAAAACTGCTGGATTAATGGGTTTTACTTTTGAAAATGGGTATCAAACTCTAAAAACTAGCTATTTTCAAAACCCACAATATGTGGTGGGTTTCTAAACCCATACCTTCCCATAACCATGGTCATTCCCTCAACAAAACCAAACACCCCCAGAAAGTGATATCTCAGACTTTTTGGTCGTTTTTATGTCGTTATATGTAATTTTTAAGATTTTTCTTGGTATTTTGGAACGACTAAGTTTTAGTAGTGAGGTCCATATATGATTTTTCTACACAAGTTGAGTTTTTGGAAGTTTCTCAAACACACTTCAAAATTTTCATATCAACCATTGACAATTAAATAGTCTTGCATGGTTGATGTTGATATGCAGAAAACCATATAAGCTAGCTGAATTAGAGCATGATTAGCAATGTATAATCTGGTTTAACACGTGAATCGCTTTAATAAAATATTAAATAAGTAAATTATCTCTCGATACATCATCTTCGAAATTACCTCTCGATATATGAAAGATGAGGGAGATATATGCTTGTAGTGAATTGTGGAAGACTAGAATATTATAAATATCCCGCTATTCAGTTATCGTCTATATTTTCTCCACCTTTCATATATTATCCTGTAAGGGAAGACAATTATAATGACCTAAGTCTCTAACCCTACCAAATCTAGGAGTTGATCAATGAAGATGACCTAATACTTAAATTTGCTAGAACATAACAAGATTAGTATATATTGATTTTTGTGTTCAGAGAAAAATAAATCTTAATTTTCTTAACTACCAGTATCCTAGACAAGGATGCTTTGTTGATGGTGGTGTATCGATGCGGTTGGTGAAGACGAATACATGTATTTGGTTAGGGAGGTGATTTGCACACTTCAAAAATTGATTGAAACACTTAAAAGTATTACATCTTGACATTTATACGCTGCGAGGTGAATATAGGTAAAGGGATCTAAGGGTATATATGTCAAGATACAATTTTATTTTCAATTATCGGACCGCAAATCACCTCCCATTTATAACATTTTTTTCTTCTATAAAATCCGAATGAACTTCATTCAAAGCACAAGGCAAAAAGGGCGATGACTGGTGGATATGAATCCGAGTTGTGGTCGTTTTCATGTCAAGATAAATTGGAGTATTGACTATTGATAATCTGTGTCATATATGACGCCCGGATATATGAGATAAACATGAACAAGGAAAACAAAAAAGAAATGAATGTGGTGTGAAAGAAAGTTATCATGTAATGTTTCTATATATTTGGCTAGCTCAGACTATGAGATACAATTGCTTCTAACAAACATGCCCTCTAAAGAAAACTTTCTATTGTCTAATATGAAGTGTTTAGTTTTAATAAAAGTCTTAATCTATACTACTTTATAACGATTTATTTCTAAAATTTGGGGCTTAAAAGTCAGACTTTTTTACTGCTTATTATGAAAAGATATATTATAATGCATGTAAAATTAAGATAAGGAAATTTCAATCGTGAGATGGCGTATTACTTAACAAACTCTAGCTAACTTCTAACAAACTCCTGGCATTTAATTCCTAACCACCAAAAATTAAGATAATGAAAATCTAATTATAAAACGCGTATATCACTTCTCAACTAAAATTCATCTTTATTTTCAAATTAAAATATATTTTTATCTACTTATTTATATTATAATCTAATTTCACCATATTTTCTAAAATTTTACGCTTTCTTTAATTCAACATCCATTTTAATATATTTTTATGAGTTTTCGGTTTTATATTTTAGTGGGTTTATTTTATTTTAATTCAAATTTTACAACTTTAACCTTTATTTCATTTATTCCAATCAATATAATCTTGATTCGTCAAAATCATATACTTTTGGGAGTGTTTGACACGTAAGAGATTGCGGTATTTTATATGCGGGAATAATGATGTCGCGTGAAAGTTACGGGTAGCCCAAACAAACACTTACAACTAACACATATCATTCAAGTGTTGTGAAACGAATTCACTAAACGGTAGTTAAACACATATAACTATACTTATCGCCACCATTGCCACCACCATCTCATCACATCACCACCTCAAAACATTTGTTCGCTCTAAAATAGTCATCGGTGACCCACAGCATGCTGGTGCCCTTCTATATATATATATATATATATATATATATATATATATATATATATATATATATATATATATATATATATACAGACTTAACTCGAACATTTTTTTAAATAATTTATTTTGGGAGGGTCAATCGAGATTTCTTCAGAACCTCAATTAAATTACCCCTAAACCTATAATATTTACATCGTCTTCAAATTTTGGGGCGTGGCTTCCTGTCTCTATGAAGGTCCGTCCAGATATATATATATATATATATGTTACCAATTGATGTGTTTTATGCTCAAAGGAAACGGATGTCAAATATGAAGTGTTTAGTTTCAATATAAGTGCTAATATATATGTTACCAATTGATAAACTGTTTTCTGATATGAAGTGTTTAGTACCAATCCATGATCTCCACCAGTTATGCTTATGTATCCTAACTTTGTATCGCTTCAAAATGTAATGGGCTCAAATTGAACAAAAAGGAAACTATAACTTGAATTTGGGTTGTTGGTTTCTGGATCAGGTTCAAAACATAAGAGAAATCTTCTAAACCTGACCCCAAGCCTATCAATTATCTTCTGTATATCCTTTTGGGCTGTTAGTTACTGGAAAGGGTTGAAAACTTAGATACAAAAACAAGAAATTGAATTTGAAAAAACCGGCTAAACGTTTGAAAATATATTTGAAGCTTTGTACTAGAAAAAGACATTGCCATCTTTAATAAATATTTTAGTTCTATTTTATTAAGGATACAAATGAACTTGAAGAAATAGATAACCATGTCATAGATAATCTGAAATTTATACTAGATAGTTGCGAAGCTTTCAATGTTGATATAGGCATATGGCAACTTTGTTTCTCGTTCGCTGAACAGCCTACTTGTTGTAACATTGAACTATGCTTAAAGGAAAAACTCCATCTGTTATTGAGCTATTGAATTAGGCGATCGAAAATCTGTTTCTATCTCAGTCTCCTCTATCAAAAAACAAGGCTCAACTCCCAAATGGCAGACAGGCAAATTGTATGCGTCTAAGTAGACCTCGAGCTCGGGGCTTTATGGGATAGGGGGTGTTACGGATTTGGCCTACAAATGAGAAGGTGCTTGTGCTGTTGTGCATATCAAGTAATAAATGTAATACAAAACAACAACAATAATAAAACGATATGATACTATAGCAGGGTATCACCAGATTCAAGTTGTCGAGGCAAGAAAAAGCTATAAAGTCTAAAGGCAAGTCTGAGCATAAGACTAAAAACATGAAATGAAAAAACAACGAGAAGTTTTTAGAAGTATCTTATGATAGTTCTAATTCTCAAGAGAATCAAGATTTCGATAAATCAAAAGCATGGTCGGACTATGTTCGGGACATGCCAGATTCTCTGGTGGAATAAGTCAATAAACAACTTTTGAGTGCAATAATTTTTTTTTTCAAGTGGGCTATAAACTTTAAGTCATCTGTTGGGTGAAAAGGGTAGTATTCTGTAATCAACATCATCATTTCATTTGTTAGTGATCAAGAAGTTGAGCATTCAACATCATCATTTCATTTGTTAGTGATCAAGAAGTTGAGCATTAATAAGTTCAAAAGCAAGGGTGTTTTCGAGTGTCTCAAAGAGTTACTTTTATGCAAAAAGAATTAATAGATGGGTCAAGTGCTTGTAAAGTGTCAATATCGGTAGGATTTCATTTTTAGTTTGGCAATTTTTTGAGTTTAGGTAATAAAATAGCAACCCATTTTTTCAAATGTACCGTTTACTATTTATTGTATCAAATTATGCAAATTAGAACAAAACATGAAAGTACACAACATTAAGTGGAACAATAAATAATACATGTAGCTAAAAGTGAAGTTATTCAAAAAATAAATAAAAGAAAGTGCGTTTGCTATTGCTTTTTTCTGACTTAAACCCCAATATTTATGTTTAGGTTTTGCTCCATTTGCAATGTACTGATTGTGTTACGATACAAGGTCTCACTCATCGTGTATGTTTAGTATAGTTCTTATACTTAGCATTTTATAAAACTACATTCAAACTATACTAAGGATTTCTTTCATTTCACTTTGTTCCTTATAAAACTACAAACTATGTAGTGTAATACGTATATTAAAAAGAAAGTGAGTGTGTGGTTGTTAAGTACCCAATCTTGGGAATAAAACCCACTAAACACAATCATTTTGAATAAAACATAGCACCGTTGGTATTTTTACTCATTGGCTGTTATTATCCTCAACTATCAAATAATCGGTCATATACTCACAAATCAAGCATATAACAAATAAAAAACAACCAGGCGACAAGCTAAGTATATAACGAAACAAATCATGATGCTAACAGAGTACATCCTTTGTATGGAACTGGACATAGAGAGCACATCCTTTGTATGGAAGTGAACATAGAGAGCACATGTGATTCAGTGATTGTATAACCTTGTATGTAATCAAGAAGATGTTCTTAGATGAAATTGAGCAATTAGAGGAAAGAAGATACTATTACTCGTATTGGGCAATTCAGCAAGACATGAATAACCCCAAACTGAAAAATTTCAAACCGAAACAGCATACGTAAAACATGACTTGCCACTTTTAAAATCAATACAAAGTGAAAGAACAAAGGAGATTTTGCATTGAGCACTTGCTGGGAAGATAATAGTTTAGTGGATGAGAAAAGAAACATAGGGTGCTATGTTTTATTCAAAACGACGTAGTATTATGTGTTTTACACCAAAGCTTGATTACCTAACGGCCACACACTCACTTTCCTCATATATATTAACCACATTTTCTTATCCCATAAACCAACAACACTTGAGAATACAAGTCTAAATTTCAAAATTCTTTTGATTAAAGTCTCAATCTATAGATTAAAATCCTAATTGTAGTTGAAGTAAAACCCAAAAATATTTTTACACTATAAAAGACTAGTTAAATTCTTCACATTTTAAAAGTCAAATATCCATAATTAAAAATGAATAAAATTATAGAGTCCACAATTGCTCATTTGTGATAATAATTGGTGTGACAAATTTACCTAATATATAAGTGTTGAGATATTATCCAAATGTCCATGGTTAAATGTGTGGAAACATTCTCTGAATGTCCACAACTATAAGTGTGACAAAATTGCAAAATATGTTTATAATTAAAAGTGTAAAAATATTTGTAATACCTATAAGTATAGCTTTGTTGTAATTGTACACACTTATGTATGTAGATTAGTTTTAAAATATTTGTGACACCTATAAATATAGCAAAATTATAATTTATATAAAAAAAACTCCACAGTTAACCATACCATAGAGAAATAAGTGTGGAGAATTGAACTATTTTTGTATAGAGAAATTATGCAATGCCGATTTAATACCTGCACAAAGTGATGCTGCCTAACGACAAATAATTATCCTCATAAAATCATAATTTTGTTTGACCATTGATGCAAAACTTACGATTTTAACTTATAGTCATTACAAAAAAAAGGGAAAAAAAAGTTCACGGGTTTGAAAAAAAATATATAAAAGTTTAAAGACTAAACAATATTTAAAATATTAATTTAAGTGTAGATGATGTTACAATTTTAATCAATGGTATAATAGTCCATTAAAATTACTCAATTTTAAGGCTTTAAGTTTTAAGAAATATCATTCACTATTTATAAAAGCAACCGTGTAAATTGGTATTGATAAAATAACAGTGCATTTTTTATTTTTTTTATTCTTTTGAAATTAATAAACACGGTAAAGAATGACCAATATTAAAAACTTGTCATTTAAAAAGTTTACATTTTAGAAGTAGTAAAGATTGGCATTGATAGAGCAGGATTGATAGGAGAGAAACAAAATTATTAATTGGTGAAGTAACATAATATGGAATAAATATTTATAGAATTAAATATACTGGCATGATACCCGCATAAAATAACAGGTTCTAGGCGAATGTTGTTTGACGATTTATTAATTTTAATGTATAATTTCTTTGCGAATATTGTTTAACGATTCTTTTTATAATAGATGATAGTTTCTCAAGATTGTGTGTTTGTGTTATGAGATTGTGAATGATTTATATGCCATATTATTATATGTAAATATAAAAAGTTATTAATTTTAATTATAAACATATTAAATTCATTATATTAGTTATATTTTATTATTGTAATGTTCACTTTAATGTGCAATTAGTGTACTTGAAAATTTATTCAAATAATCTTACTATCATATAACGGAGGAAGCCCTTTAAGGCATTAATTACACTAAGATACTAAAAACTTAAAATTAAGCATCACAAGTAATAAAATTAAATGTACAACTAATTTAAATACAATCTCTTTGTTAAATGTCGTTACATATATATATAATAAACTAGCTTATTGACCCGTGGAATCACAGGGTTTTTAAAGAAATTTTGCATCAACAAATTATGTGTTAGAATGGAGTAAGAAAGAACAATGAATGTAAAAAGTTTGAAATGTTTTGTGAATGAAATAATAATTAGTAACTTAACGATGTTATAAACTACAATGGTTGTAAATATCTAATTAACGAATGTCCATTGTTGGAACTATATCTCTCAATACTTGGACTCCCCATTCATAATCATTAATCTTGGAACAAATTCTCAAACCAAACAAACCGGTAAAAAGTGATTGGGACTCCCCAATCACAAACAATGCTATGAAATTGTCTTAAACGCATTTTCAAAATGCAAACTTATATATTTGAAACATGAAACATAAACTTCATGGGACAGTAGCTTGCCAACACCGCGCATAGCACGTCCTTATTCTTCATGGGTCTTTTTCGACCTTAACTTCCACCAGCTGCTTCTTTCCATTCATAATCATTAGTCTTGGAACAAATTCTCAAACCAAACAAACGGGTAAAAAGTGATTGGGACTCCCCAATCACAAAAAATGCTATGAAATTGTCTTAAACGCATTTTCAAAATGCAAACTTATATAATTGAAACATGAAACATAAACTTCATGGGACAGTAGCTTGCCAACACCGCACATAGCACGTCCTTATTCTTCATGGGTCTTTGTAGAAAACTAGAAGGGGGGTTGAATAGTTTACCAATTAAAAACTTTGTTTTGAAACTTATTGAAAGATCAGTTGATATTGATCTTGAGTATGAAATATGCAAGCAATGTGTAATAAGTAAATAAGGAAAGAAATGATCAAACCACAACAAGTCGTTTATAGTGGTTCGGCCTACAAGGACTCTTTTTCCTTGCCCTACTCCACTCTCCGAGTCTCACACTCGAGAGTTTAACTTCACTAGTCAACAAGCTCCTTTCACCGTGGAGAAAACCTTTACACTTAGCTTACACTATTTCCGACACTAAGCTAGATGTCGAGTTCTTTCCAAGGGTACAACTACTCCACACACAATGTATTTTGAGGACAAAAATACTAACCACTCACACTCACAAGATTATGATGGTTTGATACAACAATGAAGTATGGATCAACACTAGATCATACAACACTAAACAAAAAGACTTCCAACTTCTCGTTGAAGCTTGAATATGACTTGATCTTCTTTGCTACAAAAGAGATCACTAATATGATATAAACCGAGTTAGAAAAGTTAGAGAAGATATGTATGAGAGTATGTTAGAAAGGGATGAGAAACTACTTGGCTTGGCATTGCTATTTATAGCCAAATGGATGAGGCGTCCACGGACGGCGGACCCTTTAAAGGTTCCGCCCGTGTACCATTTTGGTACCTGGCTGGTCGATGACCAAGATATCAAATCTTGCCAAAGTCAACTCTATCTAAGTGAGATTGTGCAAGATATGAAGAGTACAAATCTACACAAAATATCTAATGAAATCTTCCAATGATTTCCATGATGTAATACATGATGTCATATGTTGTATTTCTATTTTTAGAAATATGCAATGTTTAAATAGTGTTTGGTTTTAAGAACCTAACACATTCTAAAACTACTATCATACATAATGATTGAGTCATATCAAGATGTTAATAATCATAAATGTAAATGCATGAATGATGAATATATTGTTTGAAAAAGCTTGTTTAAATATCTATTAAACTTGACAAGCTTTAAGCTTTTATAAATTAAATTTACTTTTGTCGTTAACAAAACTTATGCAAAGATCAAAAATATAAATAACGTTTAATGACGATATTTGTATTAACAATCTCCCCCTTTTTGTTGAGGACAAAATATAAATTTTATTTTATAAAAGATACAAAGTTTGTGCAAGAGTTATAAAATATTAGTTTTAGAATTTGAAAAGAGAATGATAATGCAAGTGTATGATGTTAACTTTTTGAGAGAGTCAAATTATGCGGTTTGACTCTTTTAAGAAAAGTCAGTATTATCAATGAGGGTTCTGTTTGACTTTAGAAAGTCAATGTATGCGGTTGACTTTTTCGGAAAAGTCAAATATACATAATTTCAAAGTTCTATATTTTCTCCCTTTTGTCTCAACAAAAGAAGAGGCTATCTTGAATGTAATAAGCCGAGCTAGTATCTCTCCTTGTTCAAAGCTCCCCAAATTGGGTGCTTTAATGGGAAGATTCATGGATTGTGAAAATAAAGCTACAAAAAAATTGTTAGTAATAATGATCATTCACAAGCATTTCCAAACACTATGTAATGACACCAACAATATAATAAACAACATTCATTAGTTAAAATTTTCATGAGTAAAGATCACGAAAAGAGAACACAATGATGTGTTTTAGTACAAGAAATAAAAATTATCCTAAGAAAGTAAAACTAGAAAGACTAGTCTAAACCATCCTAAAGTGATGTTGGATGGGAAAAAGCGTTGAGACGCCAAGGATGTGGTTGAGGATGAACCTCATTTCTTCTTGAAGTCATGGACCATAACCCGCACGCCCACGGTTTGGCCCGCTTGCTCACAAGTTGAGAAACCATGCCCAGAGGGTAGAATGTTTGGGGAGGTTGTGGTGGTGGAATGGTGGATGTGTTGGTGGTGTTGGGGATGTTTGGAGTGGTCATGATGGATGCAAGCAAAGCATTTTGCATTTGCATTGTCTCACTTAGTGAGAATCCACCATGCCTTTGAATTGGTGGAGGTTGTGGAGTTCGTTTGAATCTCCTCTCAGTGGGATTGGCATCCCACATACATTCCTCAATGTCCTCAAGATGAGGGGACATTGATGTGGGGAGTGAATGATCCCCATACAAAGGACCATGAATGTCTTTGTGAATGGGGTGGAAGAGAAGAGGTTTAGGCCCTAACGGGGCATTTGGGTCAAAGGATGACCGAGGTGACTCATGAGCCATCCGCTCAATTGTGCCAAATGATGGCAATGGTGGTGGATGATTTGGCCTAGGAGGCAAGTCATCCAAGTCCTCTAGGAAAGGATTTGGTGATGTTGGTGGCGTTGAAAATAACTCCATAGGAATGAGAGTTGGAGACCTTAGTGGTGAAGGTGTTTAGGGTGTTTTGGATGTTTGGATGGATGCCAGAGGAGGTGAAGTTGGTGTTTTTGTAGGTGGTGGAGTGGTGATCACAATGTGTGATGTATTGGGTGTAGCTAAGGTAAGATTTGTATCATCTCGGATGGGAGATGAGATTGTGAGTGGAGAAGACTCGGATGATGAGCTAAGATGAACGAAGCAACAAGGCTTCACTCTCATTCTAGCGGTCTTCTTGCAAGGTTTTGGAGATGATTTAGTCATTTTTAACTTTTGTTTTTGCTTTGCTAGATAATGGTGAAAATGAGGAAGGTGTGAGGATGATCATGGTAAAACCTCTCAATTTATAGGAGTGAAAAATTGTTGAGAAATGTGTTTGATTTGATGTTGAACCATTGAAGAGATGAGGTTCCTAATGATTTGGAAGTGAGTTGAATGCTAGTCATATCACCCAAGTCAATCCATACAAGGGAGATGGAGTGGAGAAGAAAAGATTTGCAATAAATGTGTTCTAGTGAGTGGAATTTCCTAACATTCAGATTACCCACGGATTTGAATGTACCAAATATTTGGTTCCTTCCTTTATGCCAAAGGGCTCCTTGGGTGGATTTTTAAAATTTTTGAATTTTGGTGGGAAATGGATTTCTTATATACCTTAGTGAATTATACTAGTTCTAATAAAAGTATAAACTAATTAAGATTGATTTATAAGTGATGGAAGATAATTTAGAATCACGAAAGAGTCGAAATTCAGAAAAGTACCTGGAGGATCCATGGCACCAAAACCATACACGGACGGTACCCTAAAAAGGGTCTTTGTCCGTCACTTCATCAGAGTGTACGGCGGTACCAAAATACATAAAGGACGGTACCAAAATTATGGTGCCGCTCGATCCGTGGAGTTGTAAATATGGATGAGTACGCTTTTAGGTGTCGGGACATTTCGAAACCCGAAATTTTTCTCAAAAGTGTTATACTAAACATTTCAAGTTAGGAAAAGTAAATAACACATGTATAAACATAGTGGAGCATAGATTTTGAGAAAGATTTTTGATTATCACATAATAGTGAAAATAGGTAAAATTTGATAGCATACTTGCGCTATCCTCCCGCATAAGATTGTTAGCAAACGACAATTTTAGAAGTTATATTATCATCCTACAAGATAAAAACAACAAAATAGTATCAAACATTAGAGAAAATGCATTGTTCCAAACACTCCTTAAAGTATCCTCTTTTGTCCAACTTCTTGTAAATCTTGTTCATCATCCTACCAAGGCACTTGAACATTCCTTAGTTTGTTTGAACTCACGATTCATTCTCGATCTCGGGAAGAGATGCGTAATACTCATAAGGTGGAAGACGAGAGCTTGGAAGACCATCCTGAGCTATTTGATGATGATGATGAAGGAGTTGGAGGTTTAGCTCTCTTGCCTTTAGTCTTAGCAACTCGCTCATCACTCAAAGGTACAAAGATGTGAGGAATGAGTTCATAGTGAAGGTGCATCCTTTAGAGTTGGTGGGATTGGTGCAAAGTTTCTATAGAGACGGGTAAGGAGCATCCCGTATGGAAGAGCAACCGACCCTTGAGTTGGAATATCAATCATTCTCCTAGCAATGTAGTAGGCTAAATTGAATGGTTGGCGGGTGGACAAGTTATAGAGCATGTGACAAAGACAAGCGTTTATGTGATCCCTATTTCCTACGGTGCTAATGACGTTGGCTCTAAGTAGCTCCTCCCATTTCTTAAACTCGGGCTTAAGTTCATTTAGCTCCATTCCATATGGATCTCGGTTTACCTCTTTTACCTTTCGGGTAACTCGGGTTGTATTGGATCGATATACTTTAATCAAACTAACTTAACTAGCTTGTTAAGGTTTAATAACCTCAGATACATCCTAAGTTATTAACAAAGAAACACTGAGCAATCTTTATCAAGTATGCTGAATTTACTTAACAAAGCTAAGAAGAATAACTTTTATTATAAACTCTAAATCTGCTTATTATGCAGATACTCTAATACAACTCTAAGATAATCGAACTTTCTCTAAAACACTAATTCGTAAACTCTAAAACTCTTTTCTCGAATCGCACTCTAATGCCAATCTAGGAGTCCTTTTATAGGCTCAAGGATATCCTAGTCGGTTTACAATTTGTAACCTTGTACGACAAGTAATCTAAACATAGAATACAATTCTTTCCATAAACGAATATAACAGCTTCTTTTGTTCTTGCAAGCTTTGACTTCATAGTGCAAGACTTTGACTTTGTCTTTAGTCACTTTGACTCTTTGACTTCTTCCAAGATTGCTTTGCGTTTTACAAGATTTTCATGTCTTCAAGACTTTCATATCTTCAAGACTTTCATATCCCAACAATCCTCCCTAACTTGAATTCTACTTGCTTGACTTCAAGTTCCTTTGTGAATATATCTCTAACAACTTCATCTTTAAAACCGATTGTTTCTTAGTCTTTAGATTGTATCTCCGTGCTTGTCAAAGTATCTCTTAGAATTGTTCTTTTCACAAAGATCATTCAAGAAGCTCCATCTTTTCAAAGAACACAACAACATATGACAAATTGTACATTAATTGAGTTTAAGTTGCATACTATTCTCATCACTTTCAAGTGAATCATTGAAAATTAATGGATTTACGTCCCTTTACCAAAGCCATTATCTCGGAGTAGCCAAATGTTTTGGTGTGTAAGACCATGGTACATTGATAACCATATGATTTTTAGCAAACCACCACTATCAATGATTTGATGTGTCTTTACCAAAAGCTATACCCTTCCGGACTAGTTAGTTCTTCTATCTAATGGTGAACTAATTACCAATAATGGTTTTTCCACGCCTTTACCACAAGCCATTTTCTTGTGGGCTAGCCAACTCTTCACATTACCGATATGGTGAGTTGATTACCATCCAACTTATTAGCAAGTTGTCAACTAAAACGGATTTGATATATCTTTACCGTAGTCGTTTGCTCATGGATTAGTCAATCCTTTGTAACCATGGTGGATTGATAACCTATTGATGTTATCATCACAAAACCATTTATTCAACCTTTATTTCAAAATATTTATTACTTAGCAAAGGTTTCTTCTAAAATTCATTTAAGCGGTTTATTTTTGCAAACAAGATTTTGATGAAAGTATCGTCGATCGCAAGACTTTGAATAAAAGTATCGATATATCAAAAAGTATTTATTCAAAAAATTCATACCGCTTATTGATCATCTTCAAGAATGGTAGTCCAGTTGATAAATAAGTTGATAACCATGCAAGCGGTTTCATTATCCTCTTCTACTTCCAATCCATGCTCTAGCATTCTTCTCATGAGCTCAACTGAGAGGGTATCTTCTTTCGCAAACATGTGTATCATTGTTCCGGTTTCCACTCTAAAACATGAACTCTGACTCTTCAAAGAATCTCCAAGAAACAATTTCCACTTTCCCGATTCTTCCAGATATCATCGATGTTTCTTCTTCGCTTCCATATAGTTATGAGATCACAATGTGAAACCAAACCAATCCTTCTAATGGATTATCTTCAAAGTAAGCCTTCACAACATGATATAAGTATAATAGGTCTACTCTATCTATAATGTGCAAGAACCCATAGCCTTTTGAAAACTTTGAAGCTTTCATCTTCTTTATGAAAAATCATGTAATCTCCATCCTTGGATTTCACAACTTTAAAAACACTAATCTTTGATCCGCTCATCTTCATGTCATCATCTTCCTTTGTATAATCAAAATCTACCACTATGAGATAATTCTTTAATTCATCACTAGTCTCGATCTTAATTCAACTTTTTCTTTCTTTGAGAACCGAACATCCGAACTTCGCTTTTCCTTTTCTTTTCAAACTCTTCTTTCTCTCGCCTTCGGTCCGGTAGCTTCTCTAAAATCTTTAATGCCTCGCAACATCTTTCTTATAATCCTCCCTAGCAAGATCATATAATCTTTTCATCTCAAAATAATTAAACTTACGCAATCCTTTATACCCTTGACTTTTCGGATAAGCCATCATAACATTTGCTTTTAGCTTTATTAAGTCTTGGCAAAATCTAATCGAACAGTGATTGTAATTGTTCACAGCCTTCAACATTCAATTCCTCATGCAACTTCGAAACGCTTTCTATTCTCGAGCTTCTAAGCTTCCCGAGCTTTTCTATCTTTAGCATTTAACTCTTCTTGAAGCTTTCTAGCAGCTTCATTCCTAGCAACTTCAATTTCTAAGTTCGCTAAAGTTAATTTCTTTTCTTAGTTTCAACCGTAACACCTTTCCTTTATCCTTAGGATCAATTGTAGGTTGAGAAGTTCTTTGTTGTTCTTCTTCTTGTACATCTCTAATAGTAACTCCTCCTCTTGGTTGTAAAATTGTCGCAATTAATTCATCATCACTTGCGAATGAATAGGTTTGAATGTAGCTTCCTCCTCTTCTTGTATAACAGCTTGTAGAAGGACCACTTCTTCTTCAAAATTCAATACTCTTGGTGTTATTACCTCTGCCTAGAAGTATCTTGAAAAGCAAGACTTTGATGTTCAAGACCTTGATCATCGCACTTTGAACTTAAACTTGTTCTTCTTGTTCCTCAAGATTCGAAATAATCTTATCTTCAAGACCTTCGATTCTTTCTTCTTCGTAACATTTTCTTTCAAATTTACTTTTCTAAATTCCTCCCAAGTTGATGTAAGATGGTTTAGAAACCTTTTTGGTTTTACTGAACTGAGACTGCCTTTGCGCTTTCTTCTTTGATTTAAGCCAGATACGAAATTCTTTAACCAAAGGCCAGACAAAAAATTTTAGCCTTCTAAACTTTTTCTTCAATTTCTTTATCTGCTTAGCTTGAAACTTAGTAGTCTTGTTCAACCTAACAAGCTCCCTAGTCAAAGCATAATTATCCAAAGACAAACCTTCACGAGGTATAGTATAAGGATCTTCTCCTTGAATATGTGAATGTTCCTCTGACTAAGAAACAGGAACAGAACGTGGTGGAGATGTAGTAGGTGATCTTTCAATCTGCGTGAACCTCGTGGCTTGAGAAACATTACCTCAGCAAAGAAGGTACCTTCAAGAGAAGCAAGACTTCGGATGCAAGACTTGTGTGTCAAGACTTTGAGAAGCGATGCACTGCATGTAATTAGTACCTTCATTCTCCTCATCCTCTCCACTTCATCACGCATGCTTGAACAACTTCCAAGATTGTAGAGTCAATGGAGTATCTCCACCTCGAACAAATCACTTCGCCTAGCCATAAATGTAAATATTTTGGCTTGTTGCACAATGACAGGTAACAAATCAGCAGGTTTTGGAACATCAGCCAATTGCTTTTAGAAGTACTTTTAGAACTTATGCAAATGGCTCCCAAGAAGTACTTTTAGAACTTATGCAATGGAGCAGGACATGAATCAAGAACTTCCACTGAGGACAGAATAATGCTTTCTTGAATGATTGTTCTGTCAAAGATCCTTCATAACCAAGATCCCTAAAAGTATTCCAAATCGCTTGTTTGTCAAATCGAATAGCCCCATCGTCATCACCAAATAATAAATCTTCGCAAATAGAGGCCTCTCAGAATCTTGATAGTCCGTCAAAGAATCGTTGATCTAATATAATATTCATCTTCCTCCATATTATCTCTAGCATTAGCCCAAAATTCTTGAATCCAAGGTTCAATAATATCCGGTTCAACTAAAAGAGCATAACTAATAGGTGACCCAGTAAGATAATCAATGATATCATAAAAAGCCACATTCGCCTCAGTCTTATCCAAATTAGCCACCATATTGTGCTTCGAAACAGTTAATCGATTCGCCATTGATGAATAATTGAGCACAATGAAAAGATATTATCGAATAATAAAGAAGTGGTGATTGTGAGATAATTATGGAAAAGATGCAAAGTAATAATATGAGAGGGAAAATCGGGAAGTAGTTATTTATAGGTGGGATTTGAAAAATCACAACCTATAATAACAAAGTTACCGCTACTATCAATTACCCATCAATATTACCATTGAAACAAGACTTTAATACGACAAACAAGACTTTCCACATAAGCAAGATTTCCCAAGCAAGACTTTTCAAGCAAGATTTTCAGAAAACAAGATTTTGCCAAGTTCCTTCATAGAAACCAAGTATTAACAAATAGCCTCCCTCAAGTAATACAGGACTATACTAACACCTTATAGTCCTCCCTCAAACATAGCTTAGTAGTTAATCATTCCAATGCTCACGACCAAGTGATTGAATCGTGACACATCAAAACCTTTAGTGAGTAAATCACTACATTGTCATCCGTGTGAACCTTAACAACATTGATGAGCCTGTGCTCATAACAATCTCGATAAAGTGATGCCTAATCAATATGCTTTGTCTTGGAATGATACGTGATTCTTCACAATACAAATGGTACTCTCATTATCAATATTGATAGGAGTATTTTGAAATTGAACCCATAGTCCAAGAGTTGATTCTCGCATCCACAAAACTTGTCCACAACAGCTGCGCAGCCTACATATTCACTTTCCGAGATGATGTTCTTTGCAATTGTCTGCTTCTTGCATTGCTGTGAGACTAACCTTCATCCAAGATATTGGCATCCACCAGTTGTTCAAATCATAATTATCACCGTGATAGTCACTATCTCGAAAAAGCTTCCAAGTGAAAAGGTGACTCTTTAGGATACCACAACCCCAACTTAGGTTGTTGTTTCAAATAATGTAAAATTCTTTTACCGCATTCATGTGAGAGATCTTTGGTAAGACTTGATATCTTACACATAGACAAACCGCAAACATGATATCAGCCTGGATGTAGTAAGATACATAAGAGAGCCAATCATTGATCTATAAAGCTTGACTTCAACTTGGTTGTCCATCTTCATCTTTGCCCAATGAATTGATAGATTTAATAGTGTAGTAATGTGACCTTCATATCATCAAAGTGAAACTTTTAAGTATGTCTCGTAACATACTTGTCTTGACCGATAAAATTCCTTCCTTTGACCGCTTAACTCAAGTCCCAAAAGAAAGTTAACTCTCCCATTGAACTCATTTGAAATTCCTTCGCATCACCGCTCAAACTCCTTAACCATGGACTGTTTGGTAGCCCCAAAGATGATATAATCAACATACATGTGAACTAACATGATATCCTTCTTGTCTCTCTTGATAAACAAAGTCTTATCTATAGCTCCCCTCATGTATCCATGTTGTAATAAGAATGTAGATAGCCTCTCATACCAAGCTCTAGGTGCCTGATGAAGACCATAAAGAGCCTTAACCACCTTATAGACTTTGTTTGGATGTTTAGGATCTTCAAAACCTGGAGGTTGTTTCACATACACCTCTTCAGTAATAGTACCATATAAGAAGGCACTCTTGACATCCATATGATAGACCTGAAAACCCATGTATGAAGCAAAAGCAAGAAATATTCTAATAGCCTCAATCCTTGCTACAGGAGCAAATACGTCATCATAATCTACTCCTTCTTCTTGTCTGTAGCCTTGTGCTACTAACCTTGCCTTGTTTTTAATAACATTGCCTCTTTCATCTCTTTTAACTCTAAAACCCATCTCGTTCCAATAACTCTCTTCCCATCCGAAGATCACATAAAACCCAAACTTTGAAGTTTAAATTGAAGAAGTTCTTCCCTGATAGCTTCAACCCACTTTCTTTAGTCAAAGCTTGAGCAATATTCTTGGGTTCCTCTTGAGAGATGAACAGGTAAATAAGAAGGTTTGATGGTCCTTATGATTTAGCCTGCTTTGTTTATACACAAAGCTAAGTAAAGCATTATGAGGTTTTGTGAAACCCTTAGCTTTATGTCTTGTCATAACTCCAGTAGAAGGACCAATGATTTGATCGGTTGGATGATTCTTATGAATCAGTAAAATTGAGACCGTGGAACTCCATATGCATCATCAGATTAGTATAATCGGCACCTTCATTGGAGTCTATGAAAATACCTTCATCTTCAAGCTCATCATCGCTTCTTCTAAACCGTGCATGGTAGGATCATCCAAATCATCTAAAGCATCATTATCAGGTTCAAGAAGACTTTGGTCGAAAGCACCGTCCAAAGCATCGTGAGAGTATTCTCAGATCTTGGTCTTCTTTACCTCTTCATAAGCTCTCCTTTGTTCATCGGTGTAAGAATGTGCTAATACATCTTGAAGAAGCATCCGATTAAGTTCCTCTTGAATAGTTTGATCCTCGCAGATAATGAGGATTTGGGTTCATCAAGATTTTGTTTTGTTGCAAAGAAGAAGATTTTTGTGGAGCAACAATACTCTTCTTAGGTTCTTCATCGGTGATGATTAGGTCTAATATGAACTCCATGAACAACATATTGTGAATCTCTCCATGATACATGTGTTTGTTCTCTCTCTTACAGTGTACATAGTTCATGGATGGAGTCAAACGTCAAGATCAAACATCCAATCGGGACCTTTACCTTTCTCATTGTCTTGATCTTCTAAAACTCAACATGAAGACAGCCTTGAATCTTCTTAGTAACTCGTTGTATACCGAAAGCCTTTATCGTTAGTACAATAGCCCAATAGGTAACCTTCTTCGACTTGCCATCAAACTTCCCCATTATCAATGGTGTTCAAAATAGTAAGAGGACATCCAAAAGGCTTCATAAAACGAATGTTGGGTTTATTGCCCATCGGCAATTCATAAGGTGTCTTCATCTGGTTTGGTGACGAGACCCTGTTATACATAGCATGCGATTTATGACTTCCGCCCAAAATTGAATAGGTAGATGGGAATCGCTAGCATTGTCCTTTCCGCTCAATCAAAGTCCTATTCTTCCTCTCTGCAACACCATTTCTTTGTGGTGTTCTAGCAATACTAAACTCCTCTTTATGCCTTTATTTGCACAAAAGTCATCCATAGGCTTGTTCTTGAATTCGGCCCATTGTCACATCTAATACCTCTAACCTTGAGTCTTAATTGGTTTTCAAGTGCTATAATTAGTGTCCGAATAGCATCAAAAGTATCATCTTTAAAGCCCAAAAGAAAACCCAACCGAATCTACTACAATCATCAAGAATAACTAAACAAGATTTTTCTTATTTAAACTTGCCACAGAGACAGTCCAAATAAATCCATATGTAATGACCCAATGGCTCTCTAATAGTTCTTTCCTCAAGCTTCTTACAGAAGCTTTGTGTTGTTTACCCTTCTTGCATGCCAAACATGATTGATCATTCTTGTAAGTCTTTGAAGGTAAACCTCTAACTAGATTGCCTTTGACCGCTTTGTTGATGTTCTTGAAATTAACATGGCCCAATCTTCTATGCCATTGATGTGCTCTTCAGATGTTGCTTTAGCCACCAAACATGTGGCTCTTCCATAAGAATGTAGACTCTTCATGTCTAAACTATACACATCATTTGTCCTTGGTACTCTAAGTACTACCAAGTCATCATCAATGTGTTTAAAGTCGAGGAAAGGATGAGACATTCGTCGTGAATAACACAAGATGTTTTTATCACAAATTTGAGAGACCGAGAGCAAGTTGAACTTAAGCTCCTTTACATATCTAACATTCTCAAAGTCAATAAGCCCCGCTTTGATAGTTCCTTTGCCAAGAATCTTTCCTCCATTGGGATCATTCCCAAATGCAACTCTTCCTCCACTAATATTTCTAAAATCGCATGTAATCTCTTTGTCTCTCGTCATACTTCCGAGCAACCACTATCCACAATAAGATGATCTTTAAGCTCCTCTTCCGGGTTGCCCCGCACACAAAGAAAAGAGTTAGAAACTTTTAGGAACCGAAGCCATTATCGACTTGTGTTCCCTCGTGGAGTTACAAACTCAAATTCTTTGAGTATGTAATTCCACTATCCTTCAAATGATGATCCAAAATTATCTTTTGATTTTTAGCATGTGGATTTTCAAAACTTTCGTTTTTCAACATAAATCTCTTTCACCGATTATTAGCATTTTCTTATATCACAAAACATCTCGATTCACTTTTTGTTGAACGCATCGTTTGTCCTCGCCAGATTTTCCCTTTAACCCATTCGCTTTTTCTGGTGGTTCATGTGATCTAGATCCCTATGTGAATTGTAATACCTTCTAGGTTGATAGTGAGATCTCCTAGAATTTCTATTCCAAGTAGTGTGATCAAGACCTTGTTTCGAGCGACTTTGGAAAGTCTTGTGAGATACCCAAGGTCTTCTCGATGTGGGTATCTATGATCCGTGTGAAGTTTTGTGATTGAACCTATTTGAATTATTCCAAACTTGTTTATGCTCTAGGTTTCGTTGGTAGACTTATTCCTTGGAAATTTTCTTAGATATTCTTAGTGTTTGTCACAATCTTTGATTAAGTGATTAGGACTATAACACACAAAACACGCTTTTGACCCATATGTCCAAAGTGATTTCTTCTATGTCTATGCCCAAAATTATTTTGCCTTCTTGGTGAATGATAAAACTGTTTTGACCAAAGTTATCCCCAAAAGGTTTAGCGATCTTGTTTTGAATAGGTTTTGCGTATGTATCGCTTGTTGAGCAAGACTTTGTTTTAAAGGTACCGCTTGATTTTGAACATTATTTTCAATGACTTCTTTGGGTTTCTCAGACCTAGATTGAGCTACAAGCTTCTTCCTAAACTCTAGACTGTCTACTCCAAAGCGAGAAACATCAGGCCTAGAGGGTTGATGAATGCCAGTGGGATGAGGAACAACATGATAACCATTGTCTTTCTTATATTCAGGAGGTGGTTCACTTATTGAACCCTCATTACTAGATGTATCTACATAATTAATGAGTTCATCATCACTAGTGGTTATGTCCTCAAAAACACCATCATCCTGATCACTAGGTTGGTTTTCATCTATGTTACTAAAGTCCATTCCAAATCCTAAGCCTGTTCTAATGTAAGCCATTCTCTGTTTTTCAACATAAGCAACATGGGACACGCCAGACTCTCCCAAGCAAGAAACTTAGCTAACAAATCATCTCTTTCCTTAGTCAATTTCTCAATTTCAAAGAATTTTACGCTTTAGTTTCCATTCACTAAGTTTTAACGGTAATCCGTTGTTCATATTTTTCACCAAGCCATTTCATTATTTTCATGAGTTAATATTTTGGCTTCCATAGACTCTAAAGTGATTTGATAACTGCTACCTCGGACCTAGCCCTAATACAATTATCTCTTTCAATCACATAATTGTTAAGCAATTTTAGATAAAACTCATAACAGTTTGAGCATACCTCGTAGATAGGAGACCGAGTTGGTGAAGTAGCCACCATAGCAATAAGAACAGATCATCTTCACTTTCTTTGCTCCAATCAAATCTTCCAAAGCCATCATCGATTCCAGCAAAGATGTTCGATTCTTCATCAAAAGCGGTGCTCGGTCAATGCTTTCAATGTGTATTCAATCGCATCTTCCATCGCTACCATACAAGAAGTCACCGGTTCATCATCAAATTCTTCACCCAATCAACTCGATAACTTCTCTTGAGCAACCAAAACCTTTGTTTCGCTTATTGGAATTTCTTTGAGCTCAAGTTTTGGCTTCTCGATGTTCTGCTTGCTTGATACTTAGCAAACCGCACTCCCTTGCAAAGTGACCGGTCTTTTGACAATTGAAGCATTCAATTTGAGATTTGTCAAAAGTTATTCCTTGTTTTGGTTTCAAATCAATACTTTTGCTGCCTTCTTCATGTACTTTTTGATCCTTGCAGTGATCATAGCAACTTGCACCGACATCAATTTCTTCAAGTGCATCTTCTTCAATCATGCTAGATCCTCTTCATAAGTGATGTAAGCTTGCTTGTTGTGCAAAGAAGAGCACACAACTTCATCCGAGTGCAAAGTAGTAGATCGTGGGCCTGCTCAAAGATATGAAGGGATTGTGGCAAAGAGATTGAGAAACAAGATTTTGAGGAGAAGCGGTACTTTTGAAGCATCGCTTCTTCTTTCAGATGATAAAATGCACATCGTGAGATTTGGAATTGGGTTGACCACTCATCTCATGTTCATACACCTTGATTGATGATAGAGATCATCAAAGTCCATAACATCCATTCCTTGTTGTCCTCTCGATCATGGTAGCAATCACATGCCATGTAGATGGCAAACCCTTAGAAACTTAAAGTTAGCATCCTCAACCGACACTTCGCCTTGTATAACTCCAACATGTTGAGGAGATTTTGAAACCTATCATATGCGAGATCAAGACTCTCTCTTTCGCCTCTGTGAAAGTTTCAAACTATTGCTTCAAAGAAACGTGCATCTTCTTAGAGGCTTCATTCCTCCAAATCTGGTCTAGAGAGCACCTGAGTCGCTTAGCATCTTTAGCATCATGAAATTTGAGAAGATGACCATCCGGAATGGCGGACAAGAGAATGTTTAGAGCCTTCTCTTGATTCCTTAGGGTTCTTCTTGGTAAGACCGCCTTTGGTGCTATAGGTTGTCCAGAACATTAATGGGATCTTGAACTACTTCATTCCATTCACAATTACATTCCATAGAGCATGGTCGTGATGGAAATATCTTTGCCTCATCTTCATGCACCGTAGATCATATTCTCCTTCTTGAATATTGGAATTTTGAGTGAGGTGATTGATGGTGGTGGAACGACTTCATCGACATCTTGAATATTGTTGAAGTAGGGTTTCTTCCTAGTCGAGTTTCCACACAAGCTCGATACCACTTGTTGGATCGATATACTTTAATCAAACTAACTTAATCGGCTTGTTAAGGTTTAATAACCTCGGATAAATCCTAAGTTATTAACAAAGAAAACCGAACAATCTTTATCAAGTATGCGAATTTACTTAACAAAGCTAAGAAGAATAACTTTTATTATAAACTCTAAATCGCTTATTATCACGAGATACTCTAATACAACTCTAAGATAATCGAACTTTTCTCTAAAACACTAATTCGTAAACTCTAAAACTCTTTTCCGAATCGTACTCTAATGCCAATCTAGGAGTCCTTTATAGGCTCAAGGATATCCTAGTCGGTTTACAATTTGTAACCTTGTACGACAAGTAATCTAAACATAGAATACAATTCTTTCCATAAAAGAATATACAGCTTCTTTTGTTCTTGCAAGACTTTGACTTCATAGTGCAAGATTTTGACTTTGTCTTTAGCAAGACTTTGACTCTTTGACTTCTTCGGTACTTTAGAGCTTACAAGATTTCATGTCTTCAATACTTTCATATCTTCAGTACTTTCATATCCCAATAGGTTGTATCACTTTTTGGGTTAAAAAGGTGTTCACGGATGGTATCCTTATCGGCCAAATGAGTTAGGTAGAGAGAAGTGCGGTCATTGATTGTATCAAGAGCGGTGAGGGACCACTTGTCTGTGTAGACACAAGTTCCTCGGTTGGGAATTCCTAGCACTTTAGCAAATTCGGTTAAGGTGATGGTGAAGTCATTTTGGTTGATTCTAAAGCTAAGACAAAATTCATCATCGTCTTCATCATTAAAGCCGGTCACACTAGCATAGAATTCTAACACAAACCTAGGACAAATAGGTTCATCTATGTCAAGAAGACAATCGAATTGAATGGCGGCTAGTTCTTCACGAAGATTGGTATGTTGAAGGAATGATGAGTGAATGGTTCTACCCTCATGGAAGTACCTTGATTCTAGACCTCTAAATATTTCTACTTCTTCCTTGGTAAGTCCTTTGTTTTTGTGGTGTTTGGGAATGTAGTTAAGGGTGTCTTTGTGATAATAGAATCTTGCGGCTACCATGGTTATTCCTAAGGATAAGAATTAATATGTTAAGCATGAAAATACATTTTAACGCCTTTTGGTTCTAGTGTGTGCCTATATGAAAACAATTTGAGTTGCGGTTATCTCGACTCATTTTATGCACAAAGAAAATTAGTTTTAGTGGGTGTTTGGCAAATACCATGAGATAACCCAAATGCTCCTAATTCAATGTGGCTACATTTGAATATACCCGGAGTGCATATTAGTTATGCAATACCTTTAGTATTCAAGAGCATGCAAGTGATGAAAATTTTAACGCTTCTATTTGTATTAGCAATAAAAAACTGCTTTTCCTACAAGTGAGAAGCTTTTCAAAACTTTTGACATGGGGTGTTTGGTTGTTTGAATAAGGCCTTATATTTATTATCTATCAATTAGTGGGAAGCATGAATTATTTATGCAATATGATAATGTAGTACCTAATTTCAATGACTAGTTATGCAATTTGCCAATTGAATTTATATTTGGTATAGAAGCATACATAAAACCCCATGTAATGATTTGTGATAGTTTTGTACATAAATAAGAATCCTAGACTCGTAATTAAGAGATGAAATGTAGTTAGATACTTACAATGATGTTATCTTCATGATTAGTGAGTGGGAAGATGACAATAATGAGCTTGGTTTAAGTTTTACACGCTTTGGTAAAGTGGGTTTTGAGGAAGAGGATGATTTGTATATAGCGCTTTTGTTTCAGAGACACCACGGACCGAGACGGTACCAAAATTTGGTTTCGTCTTTGTTGTCATTTGGTGCCGTGGCTACAATAGCAGGTACAAGACAAAATTGTTTTGTTTTGATTATTCTAATGTTTTGGGCTATGTTTATTCTACATGTTTGGTTCCATTAATCCTAAACCAAGTCTAAGAAGATTAAAATGTCCTCGTTTAAGAGGTTTAGTTAAGATGTCGGCAATGTTGTCTTCGGAGGATACTTTCTCGATTGAATTGTTTCCTTTTGAACATTGTCGCAAGAAAGTGATGACGGATTTCAATGTGCTTTGTACGAGCATGTTGAATGTGATTCTTGTCGAGATCGATGGCTCCTTTGTTGTCGCAGTATCACAATGTCGTTGAGATGAATTCCATAGTCTACTTAGAGCTTGCTTCATCCAAAGAGCTTGTTGACATGCTTTTCCTACCGAGACGTACTCGGCTCAAGAGTAGAGATGGCTAAAGTCGTTTGCTTCTTTGCAAACCATGAGGTGAGACAATGTCCAACAAAAGTGCAAATACCACTTGTACTTTTTCTATCGACATAATCACCGCATGATCCGAGTCGGCATACACTATGGTTTCTATACCGTTCCTTTGGGATACCATAATCCTAAACACGTTGTTCCCTAAATATATCTAAAATCCTTTTAATGCTTCTAAGTGTGATGCCTTTGGGTTTTCTTGAAAGCGAAAGACATAGACAAACACTAAACATAATGTCGGGTCTACTAGCCGTAAGATAGAGTAGGCTACCAATCATTCCTCTATATTTAGTGTTGTCTACGGATTCACCTTCTTCGTCCTTGGTGAGTTTAGTGTCCGAGGACATGGGTGTTTTAGTTGGTTTGGAATCTTCAAGACCAAATTTCTTAAGCATGTCTTTTATATATTTAGATTGGTTAAAGAAAATACCATCTTCTAGTTGTTTAATTTGAAGTCCTAGAAAGAAGTTTAACTCACCCATCATACTCATTTCAAATTGCCACGCATGATTTTAGAGAAATCATCACATAGTTCTTGACAAGTTGATCCGAATATAATGTCATCAACGATATTTTAACAATAATAATTTGTGATTCCTTTTCTTGGTAAAAAGAGTATTATCTAATAATCCCATAGTATATTTGTTATCAATGAAAAAGTCTTAAGACGGTCGTATCAAGCTTTAGGTGCTTGTTTAAGGTCAGATAATGCTTTCTTGAGTTTGAAGACATGATGTGGTTTCTCAAAGTCGGTAAAACCGGAGGTTGAGCAACATACACTTCTTCGTTAATAAACCCATTAAGGAAAGCACTTTTAACATCCATTTGAAATAATTTAAAGTTATAAGCACATGCATAAGCAAGTAATATTCTAATAGATTCAAGTCTAGCTACCGTGCATAAGTTTCATCATAGTCAATTCCTTCTTGTTGATTATAACCTTGTGCGACAAGCCTAGCTTTGTTTCTAGATACTACACCATTTTCGTCTGCTTTATTTCGAAGACCCATTTTGTTCCAATTATAGTTTGATCTTTGGGTTTTGGAACTAGTTTCCAAACATCATTTCTAACGAATTGGCTTAATTCTTCTTGCATGGCCATTACCCATGATTCATCTTTTATTGCTTCATTTATGGTTTTCGGTTAAATGGTGGATACAAAACAAAATGATTACTTTGATTTTGGGCTTGTGACCTTAAGGTTCTTTGATTAAGTTGTCCTATGACCTTTCTAAAGGACTCACTTTTAGATTCTTTGATGTTGATAATTTCCTTATTTAATGGTTCGCCTTCCTTGTTATTATTAATTTGACTTTCTATTATTTGACTTTCAACTAAGTCATCATCTACCAAAGGTGATGTCTTAGAGGAGTGGACTTTCGTTAAATGTTATGTTCAACGATTCCTCGACTATCTTTGTTTCTTTATTTAAGACAATGTAAGCTTTACTAGTTTGAGAGTAACCAAGAAATACACCTTCATAAGACTTTGGGTCAAACTTGGTGAGATAATCCTTAGTATTAAGAATAAATCATTTACAACCAAAGACTCTAAAATATCCTAACGCTGGCTTTTTACCTTTATAAAGTTCATATGGTGTTTTGTTTAGAAAGGACGATTAAGACTCTATTTAAAATATATGTAGAAGTGTCAATCATGCTACACCAAAACTTTTGAGGAATGTTTTGTTCATTAAGCATTGTTCTACTCATTTCTTGAATTGTTCTATTTTACGTTCTACTACTCCATTTGATTGAGGTGTTCGTGGAGTCGAAAAGTTATGTGTTATACCATTTGTATCACAAAAGTTTCCAAATTGAGTTTCGTTGTCAAATTCACGACCATGATCCGCTCGGATCGACACAATTTTGACACCTAGAAGGTTTTGAATTTTCTTGCTAAGTATTTCAAATTTATCAAAAGCTTCATTTTTAGTTTTCAAAATAACGTCCAAGTAAACCTCGAGTAATCATCTACTATAACTAAAGTGTATAAGTTGCCTCCATAGCTTCTTATAGCGGATGGTCCAAACAAGTCCATATGTAATAATTCTAGACACTTAGATGTGGACACCATATTTTTAGATTTGTGACTACTATGTGTTTGTTTACCAATTTTGCAAGCGTCGCAAAAGTGTTGGTCATATTTTAGTTTTGGTAAATTCTAACCAACTCTTTTGATGATAGGTTTTGTATAAGTCTCATATTAGCGTGACCTAAGCGCCTATGCCAAAGAGATGAGCTATCGCTAATGTTGTTAAGCAAAGTTTGTCATTATATGTTTTATCTATTTTCATGACGATATGTTATTTTTCCTAACTCCTTTAGCTATGGTGATACCATCTTTTAGTATTTTACTACCATTTTCATCAAATAGTACTTTATACTTTTATCACATAGTTGGCTAATACTAAGTAGATTAAATCCTAACCTATCCACATGAGCAACATTTTCAATAGTTAGGGATTTATGAGCAATCGTACTTTGCCAATGATTTTGCTTTTGAGATTGCTACCGAAAGCGACATTACCTCCGTCATACTCTTGGTATGATGAGAAGAGACTTTGTTGCCCGTCATGTGTCGTGAGCATCCACTATCTTTTATCTATTCATCGTGTTCCAATCCAACTTTCAAGCATACCTAAGAAGCAAATAACTCAAGCATTTGGTCCCCAATATCTCATGGGTCCGTTTGGGTTAAACATACCATTTATTTGATTCATGTATGGAAATGATGGGTAAGAGTTCCATGGTATGTAATCCGGAGTTTGATATGGTCTAGGAAAACTTTGATTCCAACCGCTGTGTTGGTAGTTTGGTTGAACGTTGTGGTTGCTCTTAGGAAAGGGCGTTTGGCAAAAGAAGTTTTATATCGTTGTTGAGTAGTTTTGATCTAAATTCATTTTAACAAGTCCTACTCCCGATGTAATAGCTGGTTTTAGTTTAACATTATCATTGGTTTTCTTTGTTACTTTAACAAATTCAAGACGGTTCAGATTGCGAACATTCTGCTCATCAAGTACCATGATACCATTTTTACAACGGACGGAACCCTTATTTTGGTTCCGTCTCGTCGTCCGTCTGCATCGCAGCAATTTTGACAGAATGTTCGTCCTTTTCGCCGCTTTTTTTACTCTTTGGAATTAATACTTCATTAAAACCTAGCCCATTCATGTCTCCGGTGTTTTATGGATTTTAACTATTTCATCGCAAGAGCGATGTTTTTGTTAAACCTTTTAAACTTAGAATTATTTTCTATTAGAACTTCTTGTGTGAGCTTTAGTTTTCTATTTCAAGATTAAGCTCTTGACATGATTTACAATCATCGCCATTTGCTTTTCCTTTTCAAGTCATTTTGCTTTTCTTTCAACTCATATACTTCATTTTCCAAAATTCCTTTTGGTTTTAGAAATTTATTTTAGTTATGATTTTTAGACTTAGCTTACACAATTGATTATATTGTTTTGCAAGGTGTCATCATCTATGAAGAATAAGAAGAGTCGGAAAGTACCTCATTTGACTCATGTGCCATTAGAGCGATCTCTTCCTTGCTTGATTCTTCATCGCCTTCACTATCACTCCAGCACCACTTACAAAAGCTCGCTGAGTTTTGCTTTTAGGTGGTTTGGGACATTCTCCCATGAGATGACTTGCATCACCACATATAAAACACTTTCTTTCACCTTTACTCTTCTTATCATCCCGATCTTTTCGAATGGCTTTTTTCTTCTCGAGGTTGTCTTACAAACTTTCCTCTTCTTCTAAAGAACTTCTTGAAATCTCTAACGCCATGGCATACTCCTCATCTTCACTACCGAACAAGATTCATCATCATCGCTGATTCCGCCTTTGCTTTTAGAGCAACGGATTTGATCTTCTCCTTTCTTCCTTTGATGATCTCTGAATCTTTCTCCATTACCATTTCGTGAACTTTAAGGTTGCCAATTAGCTCGTCTAGTGACATTATTGAGAGATCCTTTGATTCTTCAATAGCGGTCACTTTAGCTCTCCATTTGGGATGGAGTGCTCTAAGAAATTTCGACAAAGTTCTTACTACGAAAAGATTCATCAAGTGCTTTAAGTGATGTAATGATAGTGTTGAAACGAGCAAAGCCACAATCAATGATTTCATCTTCGTGGATAACAAATTGTTCATATTGTTGAACAAGAAGATCAATTTTTATCCTTGACTTGTGAATTACCTTGATGTGTAACAATTAAAGATTCCCAAATATCTTTGGCGGTTTCACACATTAAAATTCTTTCATATTCTTTTCTAGGTAAAGCATTATAAAACATCATTTTAGCTTCATTATTTTAGCAACTAATTTCTTTTGT
>CM040240.1:36706114-36761647 GCA_022545495.1 Chrysanthemum lavandulifolium
TGCCCCGTGATATTGTATAAAAAGAGTTGGGTCAACCGAACCTTTAGTGAAATTATTAGCAATGAGGAAAGATGATAGCTTATCGCACCATGCCCGGGAGCTTGTTTGAGACCATAAAGAGCTTTTTTCAGTTTGTAGACATGGTTCGGGAACTCGGGATCAACGAATCCATCCGGTTGGTCGACATAAACCGCTTTTTAAGTTGTCCATTGAGAAACGCAGCTTTGACATCCATCCGATAGACCGTCATATTCATATGAGCAATGATCATGAAATATCCGAATGACCTCAAGACAAGCGACCGGAGAAAAGATTCTTCAAATTCTATTCCTCTTCCCGACGATAACCCTTAGCAACGAGACGTGACTTATTTCGATAACGCTTCCTTCAACATCCAATTTATTTTTCCAAATCCATTTGAGACCAATGACGAGACCCTGCTGGTCTTTCAACCGGCCCATACTTGTGACGCTTGAATTGGTTGAGTTCTTCTTGCATGGATTCAATCCGGTTGTCTTTGTCATTGCATCTTTAATGTTTTAGGCTCGATTGGCGAGACGGTGAGTGCATAAATGCAATGTTCACCATCTCGTGCGAAGACGTTGTCTCGTAACGATCGGTTGATTTGGGTTGCCAATAATATTTGCCAAAGGATGGTCTTTAGTCCATCGATGTGTAGAGGTTGATGTTGGTATACATTGTGCGATTCCGAGGATTCAAATGGTTTGTTGATGATTCTGCGACATCGGTGCAGCAGGTCATTAGAAAGCGGGTTAAAGAACGCATTTGGATCAAAATCTGCAGGTGGTACTTCATTCGTAATATCATCACCGGTTCATCATTGTTGGAAGCGGTTTGTTCAACTCATTGTGGTGGAGTCAACGGTGGTGCTTCTTCAACAGTAGTTGTTGTGGGCGGTGTATCGGTATAAGAGTATTATCAGTTGAGTGGCGGAAACAATGGATACACCGGAGCACGCTCATCAATATCACATCGAACAAATGGAGCAAATAACCTTTCCATTTGTTGACAAGTGAGCTAGGGCTTTGTTCAATTGATGATGAGGGTCAGGGAAGTTTAAACGGTTGTGTCCGGTTCTAAACTGTTATACTCGTAAGCCATCTCCGTAAGTTCATCAAATGAGCATGAATCGTTTCCATCACTTGTTTTGTACGATTTATCTGCATCCGTAACCTTTAGAATTCTCACAATATCCAATAAAGACTCCAATGTCGACTTTGGCTTTGAGCTTTCAAAATCATCACGATCATTATTCGGATAGCAAAGGGATCCAAATACATGAAAGTGTTTGAGATTCGGTTTATGGTTGTGACAAGCTCGAAAGGTGTTTTGTTGTGGCATTTTGTGATCATAGAACGGTTTTGAGTATAGCATGCGATGATACGCACGCCCATAAGTAATCTGGAAGTTTTGCATTGATTAACATTGTTCTTGCAGCTTCCACTAACGCTCGGTTTCGTCTTTCAACAACTCCGCTTTATTCGGTGTACGTGCAATAGATGTTTGATGCTTGAATTCCCAGCTTCTCATAGAATTCATGAAGGGTTTGGTTAACAAATTCGGCCTTTGTTTGTTCCGATTAGCGCGACGATGTTGCTGGAGTGAACACAATTTTCGTGAGAAGGTGATGATCATTTGTGGAGCTTGGTCTTTGGTTCGAGAAAGTAGACCCAAGTCCATCGTGAGTAGTCATCAACAATTACTAAGATGTAGCGTTTGCCATTGATCGCTTGCACGCGATTGGGCCAAACAAATCCATGTGAAGAAGATGAAGCACATGTTTGAGAGATGTGTTCCACCTTTGAAGGAAAATGAGCACGAGTGCTTTTTCCTTGTTCACAGTCAATGCAGGTGATCTTTTGAATACCGAAATTGTGGGAGACCTTCAACTAGTTTGTGTCGAGCAAGGTTGGTGATGGTTTGAAATTTTAGATGTGAGACGACGCGGTGCCATAGCCGTGATTTTGTTGATGTTGCCTTTGAAAGTAAGCGATAGGAGATGAAGCAACCATGTCTTGCACGTAGATAGTGTAGAGACTAGAATTACGCGAGCGACATTAGGTCATTTCCTTGTAGATCACTTAATGAAACAAGTTTTCTCCCTAGCAACCTCCAACGTTGGATCGATATACTTTAATCAAACCGAACTAGCTTGTTAAGGTTTAATAACCTCGGATAAATCCTAAGTTATTAACAAAGAAACACCGAGCAATCTTTATCAAGCACGCGGAATTTACTTAACAAAGCTAAGAAGAAAACTTTATTAATAAACTCTAAATCGCTTATTATGCGATACTCTAATACAACTCTAAGATATTCGAACTTTCTCTAAACTCTTAATTGTAAACTCTAAAACTCTTTTTCCGAAATCGCACTCTAATGCCAATCTAGGAGTCCTTTTATAGGCTCAAGGATATCCTAGTCGGTTTACAATTGATAACCTTGTACGACAAGTAATCTAAACATGGAATACAATACTTTCCATAAACGAATATAACAGCTTCTTTTGTTCTAGCAAGATTTTGACTTTATCTTGCAAGATTTTGACATTGTCTTTAGCAAGATTTTGACTCTTTGACTTCTTCCAAGATTTTGTACCATAAGACTTTCATATCTTCAAGATTTTGATGTCTTCAAGACTTTCATATCCCAACAATCCTCCCTAACTTGAATTCTACTTGCTTGACTTCAAGTTCCTTTGTGAATATATCTTTAATGACTTCATCTTTAAAATGGATTGTTCTTTAGTCTTTAGATTATATCTCTCAGAGAATCGTGCTTTTGTCAAAGTATCTCTTAGAATTGTTTTCTTCACAAGAGTATTCAAAGAATCTCCATCTTTTCAAAGAACACAAGAACATATGACAATGTGTACAATAATTTAATTTAAGTTGCATACTATTCTCATCACATCTAAGTGAATCATTGAAAATTCAATGGATTTAGAACTCTTTACCAAAGCCATTATCTCTGGAGTAGCCAAATGTTTTGTGTGTAAGACCATGGTACATTGATAACCATATGATTTTTAGCAAATCACCGCCTATCAACAGATTTGTTTTGTCTTTACCAAAAGTCGCACCCTTCCGGACTAGTTAGTTCTTTTATCTAATGGTGAACTAATTACCAATAATGGTTTTTCCATGCCTTTACCACAAGCCATTTCTTGTGGGCTAGCCAACTCTTCACACATCGATATGGTGAGTTGATGACCATCCAACTTATTAGCAAGTTGTCAACTAAAACGGATTTGATATATCTTTACCGAGCCGTTTGCTCATGGATTAGTCAATCCTTTGTAACCATGGTGGATTGATAACCTATTGATGTTATCATCACAAAACCATTTATTCAACCTTTATTTCAAAAATATTTTTATTTAGCAAAGGTTTCTTCTAAAAGTCATTCAACTGGTTTAATTCAAGAAACAATACTTTTGATGAAAGTATCGTTCGACTAGCGTGATTTTGAATAAAAGTACCGATATATCAAAAGTATTTATTCAAAAATCATACCGCTTATAGATCATTCTCAAGAATGGTAGTCCAATAATAAACAAATTGATCACCATGCAAGCAGCTTCATCACCTCTTCTACTTCCAATCCATGCTCTAGCATTCTTCTCATTAGATCAATCAGAAGAGGATATCTTCTTTCCGCAAACATGTGAATCATTGTTCCATTTTCTAGCTCCAAGACATGAACCCAGATTCTTCAAAGAATCTCCAAAGAAACTATTTCCCGCTTTTCTTGATCCTTCCAAATATCATCGTTTTCTTCATCGCTTCCCACATGGTTATGAGATCCCCATGTAAAACCAATCCAATCCCTTCTAATGGATTATCTTCAAAATAAGTCTTCACAAAGATGATATAAGTAGAATAGATCTACTGCTATGATATGCAAGAACCTATAGCCGCTTAAAAACTTTGAAACTTTTATCTTCTTTGTGAAAACCATGTAATCTCCATTCTTAGATTTCTCAACTTTGAAAACACCGATCTTTGATCCGCTCATCTTCATGTCATTATCTTCCTTGGTATAATCAAAATCTACTATTCGAGATAATTCTTCAATTCATCACTAGTCTCGCATCTTAATTCAACCTTTTCTTTCTTTGAAAACCCACCATCTCAGAGCATCGCTTCTTCTTTCCTCTTTAAGCTTTTCTTCCTTTCACCAAATTCAATAAGCTTCTTCTCTAAAATCTTTAATGCCTGCAACATCTTTCTTATAAGCTTCTCTCAAGATCATATAATCTTTTCATATCCACATAATTTAGCTTTTGCAATCCTTTAAATCCTCCGCCTTTTAAGTATGCCATCATTGCATTCCTTTCTTTAGCCAATTTAGGTCTTCGTGACATGAATCTAATGTGTTGAGACTCAGAAGGTTCAACAGCCAAAGATCCAATTCATCTTGTACCTTTTGAGTCGCTTTTCTATCCAAAGCTTCTTGAGCTTCGCTCTTCTCTATCTTTAGCATTTATCTCTTCTTGAACTTTTCTAGTCAGCTTCATTCCTTGCAACTTCAAATGCTCTAAGTTCGCTAAAGTAAGTTTCTTCTTCTTAACTTCAACCAAAATACCTTTTCCCTTGTCTTTTGGATCAATTGCAGTTGATCGCTCTTGTTGTTCTTCTTCTTGTACATCTCTAATAGTAACACCTCCTCTTGGTTGTGACAAATCAAGAATTGTAGCAACTAATTCATCATCACTTGGTGAATGAATAGGTTTAAATCTAGGTTCCTCCTCTTCCTCTATAACAACCGTAGAAGGACCACTTCTTCTTCAAAATTCAAAACCCTTGGAGTTATTGGTGTTATAACTTCGCCTAGATGTATCATGAAACTCAAGATTTTGATGTTCAAGACTTTGTTCATCAAGACTTTGAACATCGCATTTTGAACTTGTACTTTCTTCTTCTTGTTCCTCTAAAAATCTTCTTTCTTCTTCAAAACATCTTCTTCATATTCTTTTGTCTTCATAACATCTTCTTTCAAATTTTCTTTGTCTAAATTCCTCCCCAAGTTTAGTAAGATGATTTAGGAACCGTCTTTCTTTTCAATTCCTTACGGTGCTTTTCGACGCTTGTTTTCCTCCTTAACCCATAAGTTGAAACCTTGAATATAGGGTTTAACAAAATTTCTCAACCGTAAGTAGTTTCGCTCAACTTCCTAATAGTTTTAGCTTGACGCTCAACATCTTGTTCAACCTAGCAAGCGCCTTTGTCAAAGCATAGTTATCCATAGTTAAACCTTCACGAGGAATTGTAGGAGCAAAGACCTTGAACCTCTCGAAATGTAACGCTGTGGAGATGGAGTAGGTGTGCGCCAATCTCGACTTGAACCTCGTGGACCAAGAAACATCACCTTGTAACTAAACAAGATCTTCACGAGAAGCAAGATTTTGCAGATGCAAGACTGAAGCAAGATTTGCAGATGCAAGACGTTATGAAGCGAAGACTTGGTCATTATTAGAACCTTCGCTTTTCATCCTCTTCACCGTGACATTACGAATTTCTTGTACAACTTCCATCATGGATGTTGTTAAAGGAATATCTCCACCTCTGAACAAGTTACTTCTCTTAGCCATGAATGTATAGATTTTGGCTTGTTGCACAATAACAGGTAGTAAAGCAGTAGGTTTGGGAACATCAGCTAATTGCTTGTTCAAGAAAACTTGTATAAACCTTGGATACATCAACCAAGTAGCCCCAGATGATATATGAGAGAGCATTCCATCCAAAATAAGACGTGAAAAGTTAAACACTCTGTCTGTAGCTAAACCAACCACTGCAGATGCAATATTTGACCCAAACTGCTCCCAAGAAGTGCTTTTAGAACTTATGCAATGGAGCAAAACATGAATCAAAAACTTCCATTGAGGACAGAATAAGGCCTTCTTAAAAGTTTGTTCAGTCAAAGAACCTTCATAACCCAAATTACGAAAAGTATCCCAAATCAGTTGCTTGTCAAATCTAATAGCCCCATCTTCATCACCAAATAATAAATCATCACGAATGGAGGCTTCGTAATCTTAATAGTCTTTCCAAAGAATCGAGGATCTAATATAATATTCATCCTCCTCCATATTCTCTCTAGCATTAGCCCAAAATTCTTGAATCCATGGTTCAATAATATCCGCTCAACTAAAAGAGCATAGCTAATAAGCGACCCAATTAGATAATCAATGATATCATAGAAAGCCAAGTTCGCCTCGCCTTGTCCAAATTAGCCACCATATTGTGCTTCAAACAGTTAAACGATTCACCATTGTTGAAAAAGTGAGCACAAGAGAAATTGTATCGAATAATAAAGAGATGGTAATTGGAAGATAAGTATGGAAAGATGTGAAGTAATAATATGAGAGGAAAATCGGAAAGTAGTTATTTATAGGTGAGATTTGAAAATCACAACCTAAATAACAAAGTTACCGTTACTACCAATTATCCTTCAATATTACCGTTGGAACAAGACTTTATACGACAAACAAGATTTCCACATAAGCAAGATTTCCCAAGCAAGACTTTCAGAAATACAAGACTTTGCCAAAAATCTTCATATAAACTAAGTGTAAACTAACATCCTCCCTCAGCAATACACAGACTATACAAAACACCTTATAGTCCTCCCTTAAACATAGCTTACTAACTAATATACTCCAATACACCGATGTAAACTTCTTGTCTCCTCGTCATGCTCACGTAACAACCACTATCAACAATAAAATGATCTTTAAGCTCCTCTTCCGGGTTGCCCTGCCTAATAAGATGAAAAGTTAGTTGCTTTGAGGAACCCAAGCCATTATCGACTTGTGTTCCCCTCGTAGGTGACATACTCACATTCTTTGAGTATATAATCTCCAATCGCTTTCTAAAGCATGATCCAAGATTTTCTTGGCATTCAAAACATGTGGATTTTCAAAGAAAACTCGGTTTTTCAACATAAATTTCTTTTACCAGATTATTAGCATTTTCTTTTGACACATAAACATCCGATTCACTTTTTGTTGAACGCATCGTATGTCTCTCATCGCTTCTTTCCCTTTAACCCATTCGGCTTTAACAGAGGTTCTTGTGATCTAGATCCCCTATATGAACCGTGATAACTTCTAGGTTGATAATGAGATCTCCTAGAATTTCTATCCCAAGTATGGTTTTCAAGACTTGTCTCGAAAGCAAGACTTTGAAAGCATCGTGAGATAATCAAGTTCTTCTCCGATATGGGTATCTATGATCCGTGTGAAGTTTCGTGATTAACCCTATTTGAATTAGTCCACACCGGTTTGTGCTCTAGGTCTCGATTGTTAGACTTATTCCTTGAAACTTGCTTAGATATTCGAGTGTCTCACAATCTTTGATTAAATGAGTAGGACTATAACACACAAAACACGCTTTTGACCCATATGACCAAAGTGATTTCTTCTATGTCTATGCCCAAAATTATTTTGCCTTCTTGATGACCGATGAAACTGCTTTTGACCAAAATTATCCCAAAAGGTTTAGCAAGACTGCTTTGTAAAGGTTTTGCGTAAGGTATCGCTTGTTGAGCAAGACTTTGATTTAAAGGTATCTGAATTTTGAACATTGTTTTCATCAGCTTTTTGGGTTTCTCGATCTAGATTTTGCAATAAGCTTCTTCCTAAACTCTAGACTATCAACACCATAACGAGAAACATCGTGCCTAGAGGGTGATGACTAATGGATGAGGAACAGATGATAACCATTGTCTTTCTTATATTCGTGAGGTGGTTCACTTCATCGAGCCCTCATTACTAGATGAATCTACATAGTTAATTAGCTCATCATCACTAGTGGTTATGTCCTCAAAAACACTATCATCCCGATTACTAGGTTGGTTTTCATCTACACCGCTAAAGTCCATTCCAAATCCTAAGCTCTGTTCTAATGTAAGCCCTTCTCTGCTTTTCAACATAAGCAACATGGGACAAGCTGCACTCTCCCAAGCAAAGAAACTTAGCTAACAAATCATCTCTTTCCTTAGTTAATTTCTCAATTTCAAGAATTTTACGCTTTAGTTTCCATTCACTAAGTTTTAACCGTAATCCTGTTGTTCATACTTTTCACCCAAGCCATTTCATTATTTTCATGTGTTATGATTTTTAGCTTCTATAGACTCTAAAGTGATTTGTAACTCGCTACCTCGCACCTATCCCTTATACAATTATCTCTTCGAAAACATAAGCATTAAGTAGTTTTTGATAAACATCATGACACTTAGAACATACCTCCGTGATAGGAGTTGATGCGCTTCAATGACATCTTGAATATTGTTGAAGTAGGGTTTCTTCCTAGTCGAGTTTCCACACAAGCTCGATACCACTTGTTGGATCGATATACTTTAATCAAACCGAACTAGCTTGTTAAGGTTTAATAACCTCGGATAAATCCTAAGTTATTAACAAAGAAACACCGAGCAATCTTTATCAAGCACGCGAATTTACTTAACAAAGCTAAGAAGAAAACTTTATTAATAAACTCTAAATCGCTTATTATGCGATACTCTAATACAACTCTAAGATATTCGAACTTTCTCTAAACTCTTAATTGTAAACTCTAAAACTCTTTTTCCGAAATCGTACTCTAATGCCAATCTAGGAGTCCTTTTATAGGCTCAAGGATATCCTAGTCGGTTTACAATTGATAACCTTCTACGACAAGTAATCTAAACATGGAATACAATACTTTCCATAAACGAATATAATGCTTCTTTTGTTCTAGCAAGATTTTGACTTTATCTTGCAAGATTTTGACATTGTCTTTAGCAAGATTTTGACTCTTTGACTTCTTCCAAGATTTCTTGCGACTACGTCCTTATGATAAACTTTGGAGAAAATTACAATATTGGTCCTTATAGTTTCTAAATTGATGCTTTGGTCCTGGATTTGTAAAATGGAAATTAACAACTAAGGTCCTTGTACTAATCTTACTTGGCAGTTTTACCCTTGTGATAAAGTTTGGAACATGTTCAAGATCAGCCCTTAACTTTGGCTAAATTGCACTAATGGTCCTTGTTGTTAAACCAAGCCAAACGGACTCTATTATTAACTAAGCCCAAATCCAAGTCCAAACAAAGGACCGGCCCGCTTTTAAAATCAAATAATACCGCTGTACTGCTCACCTCCTTCACCAAAGCGGTTTCATCCAAAACCGGTGGTTTTAACCACCGGTTTTCACCTTACACCTCACTAACACCACTTGAGTACCTTCCCCTTCCACCTCCACACAAATCCAACTCCAATTAATGCAGAAAACCCACTCCTTGAAAAAATGGCGCCAAATTCGACATTTGGCAAATCTGATTATCTGGATGATTTCAACGGTTAGATTATGGTGGGATATTCTCAAGAGTGTCGACAAAGGAGATCAAAGTCAATAAATATCAAGAGGAAGCAATGGAGAAGTCAGTTAGAATAATTTTTATTTAAGCTTATGTCGTTTTAGTTAATTTCCTTTATCCAGTGTATTTTTAAGCTCTCAAGTACTTTATTAAGTATTATCAGTGTATTTTGAAACCTTTTCAATAATCAATTTCCAGTTTCAAGTCTTATCTCTTGTTATGCAATTTTTCCTAATTCAAGAATCTTAAAATGGTGAATGTTGTTACTTAACTGTTAGTTTGGACTCAGAAGTACATATAAGCTCCTTATAAAGCTTATAAAAGTTTTTAGATACCTTAAAAGCGGTATCAGTATCCAAAACCAAAAATTCACAAAAATATCAAGAAAATAAAGAAAAAATAAAAAATCCATGGTGATTGTGATCAAGAAGCTGGAGCAAGGTATATTTGTGATGGCCTTGGTTTAGAGCTCTGTGGAGAGCATTTAGGATTGGTTATCAGTCCTTGGTTCTAAATTTTCAGTTGAAAGCCATTTGTAAGCTATTTAATCATTTTCTGCAATTCTTTGTTTTAGTTGTTCATCAGTTGTGATATCTATTTCTTAATAATCATTAGTCATAATTAAGTGTATTTAAGTTTTAAAACCAAAGGTTTGTTATTTTAAATCGATGAGTTATTAACAATCTCATTTTAACGATTAATATTGCATACTTTGTAATTCTTAGTTTTATACTATTAGTGTTGTTGTTTTATACTTATATAGTCCCCTTATATGATAATCTAAGGTTTTTAATCAAGTACAAGTTCTTAATCTGACAAACTCTTTGAAAAGCTCAAAATCAGTCCTTTGAAATAGTGTTTGGATTTGTGCAGTTCACTGTGTAACATGTTGTGCAGTCCTTTGCTTTTGCTTGTCTCATGTCTCACTAGGTCTTAATAACTCATACAAGTCATTAAAACAAGTCCTTATTAGCCTAAAAGTCAAAATCTTTCTTTTTGGTCTTGAATCAGTCCACTGTTGGGATTTTGATTTGCAAAAATCATCATATTAGCTCAAAAGTAGTTAACATAGCTTAATATAACTTTATTACACCTTAATACATCAATATCGTTGTTTTAGATCAATCACAAGTTCATTTTAGTCAAACTATTTGGTTTTCAAAAAGTCAATGTGCCACGTGCAGTTTCTAACCTTTTCTCAAGCTCACAAAAGCTCCATAGTTGTCCATAGCTTGTGATTATTAGCTTTTTGAGAAGCCAACCAAGCTGTTTCAAGGTTACAAGTTCCTATTTTCCATTTATAGCTTATTTGATAGCTTTTTGTTTAGCTTATTTTTCACACCTGTTTGCAAATATGCCCTGTACACCAGTTTTAATAGCTCAATCATAAGCTTCTACAGAGCTTATTAATTGACAATAACTTCTGATTTTTGGTTCTAAGACAGTTAACCTGGTCCTTTTCAAGTTCCAAGTTTTAAATTTGCAGTTGCAGCTTATTTGATAAGCCTGCTTGAGCTTATTATTTTGTCCCAAGTCAATCACTATATCTTGAGTTTCAACTCGAGCTGGATTGTCGAGTTTGAAAGAGCCTCTCCCAAGCTCATAAGAGCTTATCATTGTCTGAGTTTTGGTATATTTGGTCTCAGCCAGGTCTTATACAAGTTCCAATTTCTACTTTTCAGTTTTAGCTTATTGTGTGTTCTGTGCATAAGCTAAAAGTAGCCCACCAGTTTCTGTTTTGCTCATCAAGCTCATTCTTCAAATCTATGTTAAACTTGTAATCCAGAGTTCATGGTTTGTTGTTTTTAGTTGAAATAGAGTTCTTATAGCTTATTTTAGCTTGTATATCAGTTTGGTGCTTGTTGTGTTCTTCTAGCTTATCATAAGTGCTTATTTATAAGCAGTCACCATTGCAGTTGCTTATTTCTCCAAACAAGCCCATGTTTTTCTATTTTTCTTAGATTCTACATATTAAAATAGACTTTTCCTGAAATTTTCATAATTTTCTTAACTGTTTGCTATTTTTCTTAATTAAAAACAGTTTTTAGGCATTTTAAATAGCATTTAATACAAATAAATTATAAAAGTTCAAAAAATGATTTTCAATTTTCTTAGGTTAAGATAAATATAAAAGTAATAAAAGTATTTTTCCATAATTTTCTTAGTTTAAAAAGTATTTTTAGCATTTTAATTAGTTTTAAATAGTTTTAAATTAATAATAAATACATAATAAGTCTAAAAATATATTTTTAGTTTTAAAATAAGTTTTATCATATTTTAGATTTTCCAAATTATAATTTCATTTTCTAGGTTAATTTTGCATTTTTTGTATTTTAGTGCATTTTAAATACTTAATAAATAGTTTTTAATTAATAATAAATAAATAAATAGTTGTAAAAATAATTTTATTTTTCTAATAATTTTCTTTTATTATTAGGATTCCAAAAGTATAATTTTATCTTTTAGGACTTTTATTTCTTTAAAACTCACTTTTATTTTGTACGTGAGCGTAATTTTATTTTAAGCGTAAGTTTTAAGTTTTAGGTTTTAAACGTTCATCGCCTTTAAAAATAGTGATAGCGTTTATTTAATAGATTTTATCTTTTATTTCTTTTAATTTGCATTTAAGTCGCTTTTATTTGTTAATCTTTTCTTTAGGTAATTATCCATCGAAAACCTTCTTGATTCTTTATCCTTAGTGATCATTCTACCATCTGATTAAGTGTTTTAACACCAATTCATCCTCCGTGGGACTTAACGACCGTGAATTCCCTATATTCCTCGATCTTAATTGCATTAGTGTTTGAGCGGTTTTTAGTCTATCGACTTGACTGTTTAGCACCAATCAAATTTTGGCGCACATTGCTTGGAGGTCAGAGCGTGTTTCTAGCATTTTCGCACCGTTTGCACATATACCACGGTTTGTAAAAGTTTTGTAAAGTTAATATAAATCAAAAAAGTTCATTAACACTTTTCCTAAAGTGTTAAAACCCAAAACAATATAAAACAACAAAACAATCGTAACGTTTTACATCTTGTGTTTCTTTTAAGGTGATTCTTAAAGAGATACGATTTGGTTAAGCGGGACGATACCAAAATATTTTCCAAAAGTTTTTAACCCCATCAAGACAAATCATACCTCGTCTTTTTCGGTGGTACTTAAAATATACATAAAAATCAACCACCGCAAATCAAGGCGATGCACTACCTAGCTGGGGTGCGACCATTAATAAGTTCCGAACATCGATTTAAAACTTGCCTTTGTGTCACTTGTGATTTGGTGTACCTTTTTCAAAGAAGCCGTTCATTTGGGATTATTGGTTAAGTTCACTTGTGTTTTGCCTCATTTGTTTTGAAAATTGATTTTTATACTTAGTGCATCGCACTCGTTCTTCCATTCTACAAGTCCACTTTCGAACTTGGAAAGATTCCTCATGACGTGAGGGCGTTCGGCTCCTTGACCGTGATCGAGGAACGTCTACCACCACCACCACCGTCGAAATGGCGGAAGACAAACCTATGAATGAGCTTCTCCAAGCACCCATCGAGGGTTACGGAGATGCCATTGTTGTCCCACCATTGTGGTCGATACCGAGCTCAAAACCGGGTTACTTAATCGGTAACCCAAAGCCAATTCTATGGTTTTGGCGGGATGATCCTCATGCACACATTCGATGGTTTAACAAGATAGCATCTACCATCAAGTACAAGAATGTCCCACACGGCTATCAAGCTTCTTCTGCTCCCATTTTCTCTAGGGGACAAGCCGTGTAATGGCTTGAGAAACAACCCCTCGTTCTATTGAGACATGGGAAGATCTAGTTACCAAGTTTGTTAACGAGTTCTATCCTCCATCCCGAACCACAAGTCTTAAGAATGAGATAATGAAATTTTCTCGAGATTTGATGAATCATTCGGGAGGCATGGGATCGTTACAAAGAATTGCTCATGAGTGTCTACATCATGGTTTTACCGATTTAATGCAAATGGATACTTTCTATAATGGTGCGAGACAAGTCGACCAAGACTCTCTGAATGCTTCCGCGGAGGTAATTTCCTTAGCAAAACCACCAAAGAAGCCTTACAAATAATTGAAAATAAGTCCTGTGTCCGTCCTTTCCGCACTAAGACATATCAAACTCGGTCTAATCTTTGGACCTTCTACTTCATCTCCCGTGAGTACATCTAGCACCGATGCTAAGATTGACAAACTCACGGACATTATTCGAGCTTTGGTTCTTGCTAACCAAAGAAAGTCACCTTCACTCAAACACCATCACATGGTGAAGTGAAGAAAGTTGAAGTTTGTGTCACTTGTGGTGGTCCTCATGCATACTACAATCAGATCGCCACCGATGGTAGTCCGTTTGAAGCAAATGCTATAGCCGGTACTACAAATCAAGGAGGTAATCAATACCGTCCTCAAAATGATCCAAATTACCGTGTTAACACTTATCAGGCACCACCCGGTTTTAACCAGAATCCTAACAGAAATCAGAATCAACCTAGAACGAACCAAGGTTATCAAAACCAAGGTAATTTCTATCCTGGACCCAATCAAGGTTTTCAACAACAAGGAAACCTTCATCAAAACAATTTCAATCGTGGGAATCAATTTCATGGGAATGTGAATCCTAATCAAGGGAATTTTCAACAACAAGGTCATAATCAAAACATTCGACCTCAAAATTTCCCTCCTAATCCACTTCCCGTCATTAATCCTCCGGGACCATCATCGATGAGTTCTTGAAGCGGTTCATGAAATCCCAAGATGAGATGAGCAGTTGTTGGTCGGTCGGATCGATCTTAAAGTCTTTAAATGATCAACCCTCGGGCTCGGGAAAACTTCCGAGCAACACGATCGCTAACCCGAGGGGCGATGCTAAGGCGATCACGACCAGAGTGGTGTTTCATATGATGGACCCGCTATTCCTACTACCTCTTCTTCTTCTTCTCTTCCGAAGGTAGTGGAAGCGAACACGAAACAACAAAGGATAAGGAACTTCTGTTAATAACGGAGGAACCAATGATGTCCATCCTCGAGTTGTCCGAAACCCAAGCCTAATCCGGAGTTGTTTTGAACCACCGTAGCTCCCGCTGAAAATACCAAATCCAAATCTTCTATTCCATATCCATCACGTTTGAATGAGCAAAAGCTCCGTGAAAAGCTAGTCATCAAATGGACAAATTTTCCAAATTTTCCAAGAATTACATTTTGACATAAGCTGCGGATGCTATCATCTTGATGCCCAAGTTTGCATCAACTCTCAAACACATGTTAAGCAACAAGGAAAAATTGTTTGAAATGGCTAAAACTCCTCTTAACGAGGCTCTGCGGTTATCACGAAAAAGCTTCCATAAAAGCTTGGAGATCCGGGAAATTTCTCTTACCTTGTGTTTCGGGAATGGTTGAATCTTTGCCTTGGCGATCTTGGTGCAAGCATCAATCGATGCCTTATTCGATTTGGAAGAAACTTTCTCTTCGAAACTTACTCCTACATGCATGACTCTCGAGCTTGCGGATCGTACAATATCCGTCCTCTTGGCATTGCCGAGGGCGTATTTGTTAAAGTAGGAAAGTTCCATTTTCCGGTGACTTCGTGGTTGTTGATTTTGATGCCGATCATCGGGTTCCTCTCATTGTTGGTCGAGGATTCACGAGAACGGGCCGTGCTCTCATAGATGTATTTGAGCGAAAATTACATTGCGTGTTGGTAATGAAGTCGCCACTTTTAACCTTGATCGGACTTGAGGTACTCCGCAAACTATGATTCCGAATCGGTTAACCGAATAGATATCATTGATGTTGCTTCAAGAGTACTCAAGAAGTTCTTGGTTATGATCATAATTCTTCAAGTGATAATCTCACTCATTCATCTCAACCTATCATCGCCAATTCTACTCCTTCTCTTACCCCATTTGAGGAAAGTGACTTCATCTTAGAAGAGATTGAAGCATACTTATCCGATGATTACATTCCATGGAAATTGATCACGCTCCCATCGACATTGAGGGGACATACTTCTCATTGAGAAGTTGCTTAATGATGATCCATCATCATCATCACTCCTCCAAATGAACTTCATAACAAGGAAATCAAGTCGGTTGAGAAAATCAAGAATTTCTGAGGTTGAGCTAAGGACTTACCACCTCATCTCGAGTATGCATTTCTTGAAGGTGATGATAAATTACCAGTCATTATTGCTAGAGATTTGAGTAAAGATGAAAAAACTGCTCTCATAAAATCTTGAAGTCACACAAGCAAGCAATTGCTTGGAAACTCTCCGACATCGAGGTATAAACCACAGAGTTTTGTACTCATAAAATCTTGATGGAGGATGACTTTAAGCCGCAGCTCAACATCGGAGAAGAGTGAATCAAAAATCCATGATGTTATCAAACAAGAGGTTATCAAACTTCTTGATGCGGATTGATTTACCCGATCTCGAGCAGGTCCTTGGGTTAGCCCAATTCATTGTGTTCGAAAAGGGTGGCATAGCTGTTGTCACAAATGAAGATAACGAGTTAATTCCAACTCGTCTGCAGTTACGGGATGGCGTGTTTGCATTGACTATCGTAAGTTGAATGACGCCACTCGTAAAGACCATTTTCCTCTACCCTTTATGGACCAAATGCTTGAGAGATTAGCGAGGAATGAATACTATTGTTTCCTTGATGGTTTCTCGGGTACTTTCAGATCCTATTGATCCACGGGATCAAGAGAAGACCACATTCACTTGCCCATACGGAACTTTTGCCTACAAACGTATGCCTTTTGGCTTATATAATGCTCCCGCACGTTCCAACGTTGTATGATGGCCATTTTCCACGACATGATCGGGGAAACAATGGAGGTGTTTATGGATGACTTCTCGGTCATTGGGGATTCTTTTCAAACATGTCTCTCCACTTAGATAAAATGCTCAAAGGTGTGAAGACACCAATCTTTGTCTAAACGGGAGAAAAGCCACTTTATGGTCAAAGAAGGCATAGTCCTTGGCCATAAGATTTCTAAAACGGGATTGAGGTAGATAGAGCAAAAGTCGATGTTATTGCTAAATTACCTCATCCTACTACCGTCAAAGGTATTAGGAGTTTTTAGGTCATCTTGGTTTCTATCGTAGATTCATTCAAGATTTTTCCAAAATCGCCCGACCAATGACCCATCTTCTTGAAAAGGATGCTCCTTTTATCTTCTCACCGATCGCATCGTAGCTTTTGAAACATTGAAGAAAAAGCTTCTCAAGCACCCATTCTCGTTGCTCTCGATGGGATTTACCTTTTGAACTAATGTGCGATGCAAGTGATTTTGCTATCGGTAGCGGTCTTAGAACAACGAAGAAACAAGCATTTTCACCAATTCACTACGCAAGTAAGACTATGGTGAAGCTCGGACTCATTACACCACCACGTAAAAGAGCTATTGGCGTGGTGTATGCATTTGAGAAATTTCGGCCGTACTTAATCTTGACCAAATGTGTAGTGTATACGGATCACTCGACTCTTAAATATCTCTTTGCAAAGCAAGATGCAAAGCGAGATTGCTCCGTTGGGTTCTCCTCCTTCAAGAATTTGATATCATCATACGTGATAAAAAGGAGGCGAGAACACAGGCTGCGATCATCTGTCGATTAGAAAACCCTCACCAAGATGTTTTCGAGAAAAGGATATAAATGAAACATTTCCTCTCGAGACACTCAATGCGGTTTCTTTTCGTGGAAATTCTACCACCCCATGGTTTCTTGACTTTGCAAATTACCATGCGGGTAACTTCATTAATGAAAGGATGTCGACCAGTGAGAAGAATAAATTCTTCAAGGATGTTAAACACTATTTAAGGACGACCCTTTCTTATTCAAAATCTGTGCGGATCAAGTCATCCGACGGTGTGTTTATGGACAAGAAGCTCTTGACATTCTCAAAGCTTGCCATCTTTGGACCCAGGGGCCATCATAGTCCAAACTACACCGCCAAAAAGGTGTTTGATTCGGTTTTATTGGCCCACAATCTATAAAGATGCCCACGATTTCGTCAAACACATGACGCTTGTCGTCGTCATGGAAATATATCTCAAAGGAATGAAATGCCACAAAGCGCTCAAACACTAATGCAATTCAAGTTTGTGAGATATTTGACATCCGGGGCATAGATTTTATGGGGCCATTTCCATCTTCTCGTGGTAACAAGTACATACTCGTGGTACATTGATTATTTGTCGAAATGGGTTGAAGCAAAGCTTTACCTACAAATGATGCCCAGTAGTTGTGAAATTTTGAAAGCTCTCTTTCCCAGATTTGGAACTCCTCGTGCTATAATTAGTGATCGTGGTACACATTTTGTAATGACCAATTTGAAAGAGTCATGCAAAAGTATGGTGTTACCCACCGTCTATCTATCGCATACCACCCTCAAACAAGTGGGCGGTGGAAGTTTCAAATCGTGGTATTAAAAGAATACTTGAAAGGACGGTGGGTGAAAATCGTGCATCTGGTCGGATAAACCGGATGGCGCTCTCGGGCTTTTCGTACGACCTTACAAAACACCAATTGGGTGTACTCCATACAAGCTAGTGTACGGAAAAGCATGTCATCTTCCGATTGAACTAGAGCACAAGGCTTCTGGGCCTTAAAACATGCAAACTTCGATATCTGAGACGGTAGGTGATCACGAAAAGTTCAAATGAATGAACTAAATGAACTTCGTGATCAAGCATCGAGAACTCTTTAATCTACAAGCAAAAGACAAAGAAGATTCATGACTCTAAGATCAAGAACCGCGTTTTCAGCGTTGGTGATCGAGTCCTTCTTTTCAACTCTAGATTAAAGATTTTCTCGGGAAAGCTTAAGTCCGTGATGCGGTCCATTTACCATTTCTAAGGTTTATCCTTATGGCACCATTGAGTTATCTCAACCCGATGGTCCTAACTTTAAAGTAAATGGTCATCGATTAAAGCATTACTTTGGAGAGGACATTCCCCACATGGTTGTCCGGTTACAAACATTCCCATGAACCAATGAATGCGGGGATCGAGTCAAGCTAGTGACTCGGGAATCAAAAATAGTAGCACGCATCATATGGATTTTCATCCATATTTACATCTTCTTATCCCTTTCTATCACCCTAGTGTGGGGAGTTTTTCCTTGCATCGTTGTATATTCTCATTCTTTCAAAAAAAAAAAAAAAAAAAAAAAAAAAAAAAAAATCTTCTTCTAAATAATGGCGTAGTATTTCCCTTTTATGTTCTTTGTTTCGGCATAACGCGGTACTTTGAATATTGAGGGCAATATTCATTTCTAAGTGTGGGGAATTCTCACGAATTTCATGTAATTATTTCACCCAATTCCCGTTTTTGGCCAAAATGTTTTTGGAGTAAGTGTTTTTCACTTACTCAACAAATGGTGTCACCCACCATGTCTAACCCACATAAGGATTGGCTAATCCAGAGAAAAGCGGCTCTTGGTAAAGATATCTCAAATCCGTTTATGGCTTGCAATTTGCCTAAAATTGTATGGTGTTCAACTCACCATATCTTTAAACTAGTGAAAAGTTGGCTAGCCCGAAGTTTATGGCTTGTGGTAAAGGCGGTTGGAAATCCATAATTGGTAATCGGCTCACCAAAGATAATATTGATAATTTATCTAAGATTTGGCTAGTCCGGAAAGTGCGGCTCACGGTAAAGACAAATCAAATCCGTTCATAGCTTATGATTTGCTCAAAATCATTTGGTTATCATTGTACCAAAATTCTTACTTGAATGAAACAATTGGCTACTCCGAAGTAATGGCTTTTGGTAAAGAGATAAAATCCATTATGTTTTCTCAAATCATTGCTAGGGACTAGCAATATCTTAGTGTGGGGGATTGATGAGTGTCTAAATACTCATCATTTTTGTCTGTTAGAATGCCAAAAACATCCAAACACTCGAAACACATCAAAATGATAAAAATATCACAAACAAGTGTTTTATATGTTTTAAATGCAAAAACATCAAAATCGGTGAAAAAGCGTATTAAGTTTGCATAATTGGCGGTTTAGTCCCCAAGTTACAAAAGTTGTCAAAATCAGTCCTGTAATTCAAAAACTTGTAAAATATCATATTAGGTCCTTGAGATTCAAAAGTTTTCAAAACAAACCCTTCCAAGTTTAAAATCACAAATTGACAACTTTGGTCCACGAACTTTGAAAATTGTCAAAAATAGTCCTTGGTTAATTTAAAAAGTGAAAATTATCAAGTTTTAGCCTTGTTCTATTTATAAATGACAAAAATGGTCCTTATGATAAACTTTGGAGAAAATTACAATATTGGTCCTTATAGTTTCTAAATTGATGTTTTGGTCCTGGATTTGTAAAATGGAAATTAACAACTAAGGTCCTTGTACTAATCTTACTTGGCAGGTTTTACCCTTGTGATAAAGTTTGGAACATGTTCAAGATCAGCCCTTAACTTTGGCTAAATTGCACTAATGGTCCTTGTTGTTAAACCAAGCCAAACGGACTCTATTATTAACTAAGCCCAAATCCAAGTCCAAACAGTGACCCGGCCCAGTTTTTAAAATCAAATAATACCGCGGGTACTGTTCACCTCCTTCACCAAAGCAGTTTCATCCAAAACCAGTGGTTTTTAACCACTGGTTTTCACCTTTACACCTCACTAACACCACTTGAGTACCTTCCCCTTCCACCTCCACACAAATCCAACTCCAATTAATGCAGAAAACCCACTCCTTGAAAAAATGGCGCCAAATTCGACATTTGGCAAATCTGATTATCTGGATGATTTCAACGGTTAGATTATGGTGGGATATTCTCAAGAGTGTCGACAAAGGAGATCAAAGTCAATAAATATCAAGAGGAAGCAATGGAGAAGTCGGTTAGAATAATTTTATTTAAGCTTATGTCGTTTTAGTTAATTTCCTTTATCCGAGTGTATTTTAAGCTCTCAAGTACTTTATTAAGTATTATCGGTGTATTTTGAAACCTTTTCAATAATCAATTTCAGTTTCAAGTCTTATCTCTTGTTATGCAATTTTACTAATTCAAGAATCTCAAAATGGTGAATGTTGTTACTTAACTGTTAGTTTGGACTCGAGTACATATAAGCTCCTTATAAAGCTTATAAAAGTTTTAGATACCTTAAAAGCGATGTCGATATCCAAAACCAAAAATTCACAAAATATCAAGAAAATAAAGAAAAATAAAAATCCATGGTGATTGTGATCAAGAAGCTGGAGCAAGGTATATTTGTGATGGCCTTGGTTTAGAGCTCTGTGGAGAGCATTTAGGATTGGTTATCAGTCCTTGGTTCTAAATTTTCAGTTGAAAGCCATTTGTAAGCTATTTAATCATTTTCGGCAATTCTTTGTTTTAGTTGTTCATCAGTTGTGATATCTATTTCTTAATAATCATTAGTCATAATTAAGTGTATTTAAGTTTTAAAACCAGTGGTTTGTTATTTTAAATCAGTAGTTATTAACAATCTCATTTTAACAGTTAATATTGCATACTTTGTAATTCTTAGTTTTATACTATTAGTGTTGTTGTTTTATACTTATATAGTCCCCTTATATGATAATCTAAGGTTTTTAATCAAGTACAAGTTCTTAATCTGACAAACTCTTTGAAAAGCTCAAAATCAGTCCTTTGAAATAGTGTTTGGATTTGTGCAGTTCACTGTGTAACATGTTGTGCAGTCCTTTGCTTTTGCTTGTCTCATGTCTCACTAGGTCTTAATAACTCATACAAGTCATTAAAACAAGTCCTTATTAGCCTAAAAGTCAAAATCTTTCTTTTTGGTCTTGAATCAGTCCACTGTTGGGATTTTGATTTGCAAAAATCATCATATTAGCTCAAAAGTAGTTAACATAGCTTAATATAACTTTATTACACCTTAATACATCAATATCAGTGTTTTAGATCAATCACAAGTTCATTTTAGTCAAACTATTTGGTTTTCAAAAAAAGTCAATGTGCCCTGTGCACAGGATTTCTAACCTTTTTCTCAAGCTCACAAAAAGCTCCATAGTTGTCCATAGCTTGTGATTATTAGCTTTTTGAGAAGCCAACCAAGCTGTTTCAAGGTTACAAGTTCCTATTTTCCATTTATAGCTTATTTGATAGCTTTTTGTTTAGCTTATTTTTCACACCTGTTTGCAAATATGCCTGTACACCGCTTTAATAGCTCGATCATAAGCTTCTCTGAGCTTATTAATTGACAATAACCCGATTTTGGTTCTAAGACGTTAACCTGGTCCTTTTCAAGTTCCAAGTTTTAAATTTGCGATTGCAACTTATTTGATAAGCCTGCTTGAGCTTATTATTTTGTCCCAAGTCAATCACTATATACTGAGTTTCAACTCAGTGGATTGTCAGGTTTTGAAAGAGCCTCTCCCAAGCTCATAAGAGCTTATCATTGTCTGAGTTTTGGTATATTTGGTCTCAGCCAGGTCTTATACAAGTTCCAATTTCTACTTTTCAGTTTTAGCTTATTGTGTGTTCTGTGCATAAGCTAAAAGTAGCCCACCAGTTTCTGTTTTGCTCATCAAGCTCATTCTTCAAATCTGTGTTAAACTTGTAATCGAGTTCATGGTTTGTTGTTTTAGTTGAAATAGAGTTCTTATAGCTTATTTTAGCTTGTATATCAGTTTGGTGCTTGTTGTGTTCTTCTAGCTTATCATAAGTGCTTATTTATAGCGATCACCATTCTGATTGCTTATTTCTCCAAACAAGCCCATGTTTTCTATTTTTCTTAGATTCTACATATTAAAATAGACTTTTCTGAAATTTTCATAATTGTTCTTAACTGTTTGCTATTTTCTTAATTAAAAGCAGTTTTAGGCATTTTAAATAGCATTTAATACAAATAAATTATAAAAGTTCAAAAAAATGATTTTTCAATTTTCTTAGGTTAAGATAAATATAAAAGTAATAAAAGTATTTTCCATAATTTTCTTAGTTTAAAAGTATTTTTAGCATTTTAATTAGTTTTAAATAGTTTTAAATTAATAATAAATACATAATAAGTCTAAAAATATATTTTTAGTTTTAAAATAAGTTTTATCATATTTTAGATTTTTCCAAATTATAATTTCATTTTCTAGGTTAATTTTGCATTTTTTGTATTTTAGTGCATTTTAAATACTTAATAAATAGTTTTAATTAATAATAAATAAATAAATAGTTGTAAAAATAATTTTATTTTTCTAATAATTTTCTTTTATTATTAGGATTCCAAAAGTATAATTTTTATCTTTTTAGGACTTTTATTTCTTTAAAACTCACTTTTTATTTTGTACGTAGACGTAATTTTATTTTAAACGTAAGTTTTAAGTTTTAGGTTTTAAACGTTCATCGCCTTTAAAAATAGTGATAGCGTTTATTTAATAGATTTTATCTTTTATTTCTTTTAATTTGCATTTAAGTCGCTTTTATTTGTTAATCTTTTCTTTAGGTAATTATCCATCGAAAACCTTCTTGATTGTTATCCTTAGTGATCATTCTACCATCTCGATTAAGTGTTTAACACCAATTCATCCTCTGGGACTTAACGACCCAGAATTTCTATATTCCTCGATCTTAATTGCATTAGTGTTTGAGCGCTTTTAGTCTATCGACCCATTGCTTAGCACCAATCACTTAAGATTATTCTTCTTGATTTTGGTATCTTCACAGACTCATATCCCAACATACACATTAATAATTTTAGGCATCCATTTAAATCATAGTGTGTTATATATCCATTTTACGCCATCTATAACTACTCTTTGCTTTAGTCTTAGTGAATGCACTAGGTGGTACTACATTCTTAGGAGGTGAAACTTAGAGCTACAGGACAACAACACATGCCTTAGAATCTAAAGAAGGCGGTCTACCAAGCTACGGACTTAGAATGATTAGTGGGCCTAGAGGTATTCCGATTCTTAGAATTTAAATAAGCGAGATATTATAGCTTTAGCAACACATTTGTCATGACAATCGAATTCATACGCTATCGACAATAGAACACAAGGTGCATCGAATGAATATCAAAAGTGCTTAAAGGTTTAGCATTAGTTTACATCACTATTTCTATTACATTTCCGGATGCAACATCTATAGTGGAGGCAACGTGAGTCTTATTCATAGTCCTAGGGTGTTCTTACTTTAGCATTCACTTATTGATCTTTTCTTGGTCGCAACTTCCTATTCTTCGATTGAGTGCTCCTGAGGGTCGTGAAGTGCGGACATTTGGAAAAGACACAACTATTCTGTTTCAAGAGAAGGAAGCACGTTAGCAACTTGTATTTTGGCGGTAGGGATTCTAGGTCTTGCGATTATTAAGTGTTACGGTGCTAATCTCTTAATGATAGTTGGAGGAAGTTGTTCATACTTTCCTAACATTTCTCTTAACTTAGAGATAGTGTGAATCAAATCTTGATTTTCGAGCGAATATTACCAAAGAAAATTCATGACTTCTACAGTGTGAGCAAGATAGTGATCGAAGTTCGTTTGATGCTTCATGGCGAGTCTTATTGAGTAAATCACATATGACACCATATTCTGTTTAACTTTTACAAGTTCTTGTTCATATTTTGAGATTTGACTTTTCAAAGACACGTTTTGATCATCAAGTTGCTCAATTTTAGGATCAAAAGATGTTGACCGCAACTGAGCGATTTTCTTTTGAAAACCTAGTTGTTGAGTGTGAATATCTTTTTCACACCCAATTAAGACTGACGTTTTGCATTGTAAAGTTCGTTAAGTAATCGTTTATTTTCAGACTTTTAAAGACTTCGATCTGAAGCACGATTATCGGTATTCTCAGCGATTACCACGAGTCGAACATTATTAGCAGAGATATAATCGGATGCATGTGGCTAAGAATATAATAACACAACATTATGGATATCAACCGCGGATAACATCTTTCAAGAGTCGATCAACATCTTTTCTCAATATTTTCTTTTACGTTTAGTATTAGAAATAGATGTTTCGAGTTTTCTCGGCGACCTTCATCACTCCAAGTTCCTTATGAAAATCCTTTTCCCAAGCTAATGCACAACTTTTAAATTTTTAACGTTAGGTAAAAGATTTTTACGTAAATGTCTCTTTGTTCTCGCGGAGAGCGATTGAAAATGATCAATTTTGATTTCGAGCGATATTCTATCTCATGTTGTAAAATTTTGAGGTCGACCATGAAAATGTCAAAATATCTAATAATTGTTCGATTTTCGGGTTTTGAGTTTACTTCACCGATGGAAGGTAAAGGACCATAAATTTGTGCATAATCGGTTGGGGATTAACATTAGAAGACTCGGTGTTTTTGATGATAACCCATTGGATTGTGTGTTAGAAGAATCCGTTGGTGTGACAAAATGACCGTTTTGAATAATTAAAGGTTTGTTGTAAACAACGCTTTTAGTTTTGATCGACTCTCGTCTTACGTGATCTAATTCCTCTTGACGATGATATTCAACAACACTCATAACAATATCATTAATTTTATATTACAGATGGAAACTTCGTGATTTGGTTTGAATGTTTTTTTAGAAAGCTATGGTTTGTAATCAACTAGATTTGGTCCATATCCTTTTGGATTAGGTTTTAAAGTAAACTTTTCAATAGTCAAGCATCGATTCACCATGTTTGTAAACAACAGTTTTAAACTCTTTAATTTTGTTTTGGTAAGCCGATAATTTCTTCAAAAGGTCATCTACCCGATTCGTTGAATGCTTTTTGTATGCAGAGAACTTTTGACAAGTTAACAACTCACCTTTAGCTTTTTGATTTTCAAGGTAGCGTTAATTTGCTTTTTATGTTCATGTTTCGGTTGTTCTATTTCGCATAACAAAGCATTCTTCAAGCGGCTAGATCACGATCCGTCTTTCTAAATATTTTTCGTTTTGATGAGATTTAGCAAAAGCGGCTTCAAAACCTTTTTCACGGTTTTCGAGTTTTGAAAAGTTGAGTTGCATTTGTAAGCATTCAAAATCCTTGATTAATGATTGCATTTTTGCTTTTTAATTCCTTATTTAATGCATAACATTCCTCCATTTTGATTTGATGGTCTTGAATTAATCGAGCAAAATCTAGATGGGGCAACAGTCGCTTTGTTCAACGTGAGTCACCACATGATCATTATTTAGATCCTCAAATACAACCACGGAGTCAATTTGATTATCAAAGGAAACCATAAGGTCATCTTGATCACAAAAATGTAACTACTGTGGTTTATTTGAAAATCGTCGAATGAGATGTAGATGACTCATTTCAAGCGGTCGAGCTGCGTTGATTCGGATATCATGAAGATATTAATCTGATATGATGATGGTTTGTTTGGCACCGAGACAAGCCATCGGTCATACATCGGCTGCTTTCACCCATGTGTAACTCATGCATATTAGCCATCAACATACTCAATGCATTGGCACCGCAAATCCTCCATATCATCATATGAGTGCAGATCCGCCATAAAGCTCTATTCTTTGTTTGTGAGAGATCCACCTACTTCATCCTAAGAGCCAAAAGAAGAGCCTCTTTGAAATAAGCACCGCCTAGTCCTTGGCTTTGGGCATGCATTAGCCAGTGTCCCTTCATCATTGCGCTTGTAGCATCGAAGACCATTCAACCCATTCTCGAGCATTACCTGTTCCACCACTTGAGCTCTGTTGTTATTCCTACCCATAGCATTAAACCCTTGACCACCTCCCATTTCGATTTACCATAACCACGATTCGAACTTCAACTCGTCCATTGTTCACAACAAACTGATTTAGTGACTTGGATGAGGAACTAACACGATTGTTGGATTTGTTGGTATAACGGCAAAAGCATTAGCAATCATAACAAATCCACGCTGTAATGCTTCTCGAACGGATCGAGATTCCTCATTAGTTTGACTATGAAGTGCTTGATCATTGTTGTTGTTGTAAGGAACCAATTGATTTTGTTGAGGTTGTTTGTGATTGATCGTTTGGTGTGATCGAGGCGGTTAGTTGAGTTGCTTGTTGAGGAGTATAACTTTGTTGAGCATATAAGGCAAGTTGTTGATTTTCCTGATGTGTGTGGAGCAATTTGAGCACGAGAATCCTTTCCCGATCAACTTCCTTTTCATGAGGCTTCAAGTAATCGTACAACAATCCATATGTAGAATGATGCATATTCTTCGCTGACAGGAGAAAGATGACATACTTCTCCAGTTCGGGACCAAGACTACTCGGAACTTAGTATTCATCGCAATTCTTGGCATGATGATGTTGTGTTTATCCAAATCATTGATGATGTCACGAAAATCGATGATGATAGGACTCTAGTGTCTCTCGTGTTCAATCATGAAGTGTGCATAAGCCAAGTAAATTTTGGATTCCAAATCCTCCTTATTGAGTCTGATCCTTCCATAAGAAGATGAATATGGTCCCATTTCCTTTGTAGTCTTTTGAGCATCAACACTTGAAGAATTGGGTTAGGTAATCCTAAAAGGATATATTGCATTGCAAGCTCATCGCCTTCATAGTGTAGGATTCTGCTTTGATTTAAATCACTGCAATGATAGCAATGTTTGTTTGTTCATCTTCGTGGAATGGCATTAGGATCTCAAGCACAATGACGATCGGCATCTCAAATGGACCTTCCAAGATAACCTTCTTTAAGAACTTTCCATGTGGCTTCTTCGGATCACAAAACCTAAAGAACCTTATAACCCATTGATCGTAGTTTTCGGAGTGAGCATGGAGGTCTATCAAGTAATCCACCTCATGAATTGATTGTTGGTCGCTTAAAGCTTCACACATCTTTGCAAACCAAGTTGGTTCCTTCATAGTGTTCCTGATGGATGTTGATTGAAGTCATTTGTGTAGGGTTGAACTTGAAGACTCTGGCGGTGTTCGAACCATTTGTGGTGGAGGAATTGCTCCAAGTTGTGGAGTATGTTGTTGATTAAATTGTTGTAGATAAATTGCTTGTTGTTGATTCCATTGTTGATGTTGTTGACTTAGTTGTTGTTGTCGTTGAGGATAAGTGTAAGGGAAATAGTTAGAGTATGGTGGTTGTGACATTTTGAAAACTTGTGTTGGTAAAAATGGATCTTTGTAGTCGAATGAACCTTTGTTGATGAAGTGTCCTTAGGCGTAGAAATCACAATTATCCAAGTAGCACTTATGCGTAAAAACACCAAAGTTACGCGTAACAAGAAGGAGTTACGCGTAGATTTAGCTTACGCGTAAGTAGGAAAAGACTCTAAAGTTATCTCTGCGACACAAAGTTAGGCGTGAAAGTTAGGCATAGGATTATCTTGCGTAAGACTAGGCTTAGGCGTAAGATGAATCTTATGCGTAGGATTTCACGCGAAGCTTTATGCTTATAAGATTGTGGTTTTATCCCTGATCTTTTACACTGCAGCGGTGCAAGAGATATCCAAAGTCGACGTATTTTCGTGCTTATCCAAGCAAGAAAACACGGAGTAAACCACGAAACGAAGATCAAACCAGTGGATAACCTTACTGGCGTAGTTTTAGGGTTTTGCTACTGCGTAGGATTACTCGTAAAATAGATAATGCCTAAATTTGTTTCTAAACCAGTTTTGTTATGGAATAGCGTTAATAGTACCAAAATACCACAAAAGTGTGAACCTTGATGAACTAAAACTGCTAAACGAGTTACGCAGTGGCGTCGCCGCGAACAAAAACAAGCTCAAAAACTTAGATCCATGCTTGAAGTTTGAAACTTTTGCCAAAAACAAGTATTTTAACACCTTAAAAGCGTTGAAAGTACAAGAATCATGGATTAAAAGTGTAAAAACAAGTTTTTAAGCGAACCAAAGAACACGTTATCTTTACGCTGTAAGCACAAAAACCAAAACTTCAAAACAAAAAGTGCACCCAACTATTTGTCTCGATACCACCTGATAGGTCACTAGTCTTACAACACAAGCTTACAAAAAGATAGAGAGCGATTGAACAATTATCCAAACACACACACACGTAAGAATGAAACCGGTTATGCGTAGATGTGAGTGAAAGAAAATATTGAATCGACCAACCTTCAAATGAAGGTTAATAAAGTATTTATAGGCAAGGAGCTAGGGCAACACTCCCACTCTTCCCTTTTCCTTATTGGACATGGGCTAAGCTTATGGGCCTTCTACATAAGCTTGACCTTAAACAAACATAAAGGACATAATAAACTACCTATTACATATAAGTAACTAACACTTGAATTAAGGTTTAGGAGTGATTCCAACACTTTGGTAGTAATTCCCGCATTTGTGTAGAATGTAGTGGAATCATTTGAAGAACTTGCATCTCCGGCATTGGTATTGAACTTTTCCATGAGCATTCGTTCAAATACAAGATGCTTCTCATTTTGGAGCAAATAAGCATACAATTGCTCGTAATTGGTGTTCCTCAATCCTTTGTTTAGTTTGACTGCAGTGACAAATTTGTGCCATTCAGGATTCATCTTATTCACAAACTTTGAATTTAACTGGATATTTGGCATTGTCATTTTGATATTCTTCATATCATTTACAAGCTTGTGGAATCTCACATAATATTCAGTAACACTTTCCCCTGGTTTCATTTTAAAGTTCTCAAAGTCATCATACAGCTGAGACTCCCTATCTTCCTTAGTCGATTCTGAACGAGTAGAAGCATCTTAACATTATCCTGCACTACCTTAGCTTGGTGTTGTGATTGATCGACTTGTAAATGTCTTTAGGTAAACCTTGAGTATAATGTTTGAAGCTCGATGTACGCATCGTATCTCTTATTCTCCGTATCATCAAGCTCATCATACATCTTTGTTCTATCCAATCCCAATACAATCGAACCATCGGCAGTGGTTTCAAGGATATCTCCGTAGTTTCAATATGATATGGTCCTTCATCAATTGACTTAAGGATGTTAACCCCATTTTCCTTTCCTAAGCAATACGCTTTGATTCTTTGAGCCCAAGAGTCATAGTCGGTTCTATCCGGCATGGGAGGCGAGTATTGATAACGCCACACGCGTCGTTCGGGGTCAAGGAAACTTCCTTTTCTTCGAGCAAGTTTTATAACACCCCAGCGTGAACCTAATCGTTGTAGTGTAGTAATTAGGGTAAGCCACGGGTATTGATATCGTTCTCTAGGGAATAGTGTCGTTAAATGAATTGTATGTCGAATTAAGTCTAAAGGTGAGGATGATTATTTTTGTATTTTTATATTTTATGGAATGGAAAGGTGCGAATCTCGGGGTTTGGATTTGAGGGTGGAATTAGTTGCTAGCCAACTATTCCAAAATATACTAACTAACTAAGAGATCTACGATGGCGTGAGCGTATCTACTTATGATGTATTACTCCTTGCTAGCTATCCAATTCTACCTCTTTGAATTGTCACGTCCTATTGATGGTTGAATTGTCACGTCCTTATTCCTAGTTGCGTTGTGTGTCTAAGGTTGTAGGGTGTCGTTTCTCCCAACTCTTTGAATTCACCTTTAAGTGTAGTAAACAAAATCCACTAAATCATTCATAAACTAACTTTAAGGTTATCTTTGGTTTAGTAAGCGAAATCCACCAAGTCATTCATAAACTATCAAAGATTTATCAAGTATTAAACACAGCGATAGCCTAGTCGCATCCTAAGCTAATTACAATTAAGATAAGAAACAACCAATCAAACAAGAGGCAGTGGGATGCAAGAATTATAAACTAAACCAATTAGATTCATTGAAGTTGTCACACCCTAATGATGAAGATAGACACAAGCATCACTAAGAAATCAATAAGATCTAATTAATTATATACAAGTTTCACACAATCATAAGCAAACACAAGGTGAATTAGCCAAGCATAATTAATGAAGAGCAAGCAACAATTGTGATAATTGAAGACATACCATAGGATTGGATAAACAAACAAACCATTACAAGATGTTTATGGAGTGGTTGAAACCCTTTAAGTTCTTTGGAAAAACACCTACCTAAACCCTAGAATCGGACTTAGGGTTTAGGGCTTACAAAAAGTGAAGTTATAATGTTATATTTATAGGCGGATTTTACAGTCGGCAAAAGCGACGGCGTCACACTTATAGAGTGGCGGTGTCACGACCATTTTTTCAGACAAATTGTAGATTTTCTCGTTCGGTCGCGTGGGCTTTTGAATCACCTAAATCCGAGTTCGTATGCAAAAGTTATGGCGAAAACAATATCAACTACTTGGCGCATGTTGTGACTTGATCGACTTGTGGCGTCACCTTAAGGTTGTGGCGCCGTCGCCTTGATCTCTCGGCCGTCTTGGCTGCATCTAGGCCGTCCGAGTAGCGACGGCCTACTCCTTTAGAACTGGCGTCGTCCGCGAAAACATGCAATTTCGCTTCGAGCCGTCATAAAATTCCTTCCCGACGGCGTCGCGGATATCTTGATGTGCCGTCGCCTTATGTTTCGGCGACTTTGAGTGTCTCGATTCGACTTTGGCCATTTTCTTCGTATATTCGCGCTTTTCGTCCAAATAAGCATCATTCCACATTTGCCTTCAAGAGACCTAAAAGTATCGATCTGCGGCTTGAACATCATCGACGGAAGAAGTGATTGTAGACATGATTCGCGATTCCACGGATTTTACTACTCTTTGATTAAACCGGAAATAGATTCTTTCACGGGATTTTACTAAATCAAGAGAAAACCGTAAAACGTAACACGAAGAAATGACAAGTCTCAATAGACAAATCGCACCGCGACAAACCGCTTCACTCAAATCGCATAGTTGACAAATCGCTTCTTGTCAAATCGCTTCCTACTCAAATCGCTTTCGACAAATCGCAAGTGTCAAAACGGCTTAAGTATCAAACCGATTATTGACAAATCGATTAAGAGACAAATCGCTTAAGTTGACAAATCGCTTATCAGACAAAACGCTTAACACACAAACCGATTAAATTGACAAATCGCTTAGTACACAAGTATACCCACTACTTCCACTACTTTGTCCTTTCTTGTCTTTTTGTCTCAAGAGACAAACCGCTTAGTTAACAAACCGCTTCACATAATAGGACAAACCGCTTCCAAAACGGAATACGAGACAAACCGCATAAGCTTTGGATCAAGCCGCTTCAAAGAAATACCATTCGAGGACAAACCGATTCATAGAAACATTCAAAACTAAGCTTTTCAATCTAAAAGCAGTCCAACACGATGATTCAAGCCTTCCAAACCAAAACCTAAACACTTATAATGATTCTAAACACAAAATTACTATCAAAATTCAAACTTTAACACGATAAATAATCCATATGATGAAAACTACTCTAAACTCATTCAAACCCAAAAACCTTACGAAAACCACTAGAAATCCAAGAACATGAAAGTTAGATGATCAAACCATGGCTCTGATACCATTTGCAACATATTGGTTTTCACAATCACACAAACACACAATACAAGAGGCGTATGAAATGATTTTTAAAGAGAAAAAATGGAAGAGAGTTGGGAACTTTAGTGAGACAAAGAAAAATAAATTTTGAAAGCTCTAACCCTTTGCCTTGCTAGGAAAAGGGTATTTATAGTTTCATACAAGACAAGTCTCCTACGGGCTGTGGATTAGGCATACAGTGGCTAAGACCCGTGCATCCTCCACGGTGTTACTTAACTAATTACTAACTATCACTAAATGACTACGACTACGAGCTTTCTAACGAATATATATACTTGAGGTGACCAACTCTTTAACTACCGGATTTTCTAAATCCTAACATTCTTGTACACACGTACTAAATCAAATTAAAGTAATGCTAGTTTTAATCACACGAAAATATTTGTTTTGGAAAAACAAGTTGATTGACACCTTGGAATAGGTGTTCAATCGTTTGGAGCAAAAACACACACAAACCAATTTTAGGGTTTAGACAATGAGTACAAGAGATGGAATACAAAGACCCTAGGCCTTGTATTTATACCCAAAGTAACTTGGTGACCAAGTTAGCAATGGATTGGGCTTTGGAACCCTTGGCGATCGGTTTGAGTAATCCCAAGGATTCCGGAACCTTCTCAATCTCTATTTTATTATTTAGTCCTTCCATTAACATTTAATGATCATTAGTCCATTACACTTAATTAACTTAACGTTAGTTATATATTTCGTGTAATTAATAAATATATATAACATTTTACATTTAATTATTAACTTTAATTCTCATACGTAAAAGTGTAATCCCGTGGTCTCGAGTTTGATCCTAACTCACGACTACTAATTTATATCCATAAAACTAACGACTCCCACTTGGATATATCTTAATAGAGTGATCACATCGGTTAGCGTCTAGCAACACTTGATGCCTCTAGTACAACTCGAGCAAGACTCTGAAAAATCATAATGATTTCTCATTATTATTATCTTTTTGTTTCTAATACCATGTTAAATAAAGATATGGAATTAAGTCATTCTTTATTCAACCATTCTGTTTCTCGTTTTAAGTGATTGACCAAGATTATCAAATCTTCTTAACATATTCAGGGGAGATTTTTGGGCGTGGCCACACAAACATCTTGTCAACCCTACGTGAGGCCCAGTAGTATTAAACTCCAAAATAAATTTGAAGGAACAAATTCTATCTTGACTACAAGACTAACCCAAAAACTTTGCAACACTTCTGAAAACAACCCTTATGACTACCAGTTACGTTTAGCGTTAAGTTGTTCCACATAAATGCACTACATTCATGACACTTATCTGGTATCTCAAGTCTGAGGATAACTATTCATGATTTACTTAATAACAATATCCATAAAGTAAAATCATGTAGTTGGGATCGCCATATTCAATTCATTGAATATCATCCAAATTGGTATGCTTTCTCATCAATATACTTTTAAGTATATTCTACCAAATCACTCAGATTTGTCTTAATTTAATGATACTCCCATATCATTAACTGGCAACGGACGATTTAGAATAAATAAATTATTCACGGATTAAACATGCAAATATAGGATACAATATATTATAAAATCAAACATACCAAGTATTTGATTTATGATAATAATTGTTTAACATCCTTTATCCAAATACTAGATAGATCAATGCATGAAAATTCCAGTTGATGAATCATGCCTCAAGTAATGACAATCATACTTGTTGACAAGGCATAAATCAACCAACTTGATTTATCGTAATTTTGAGAATACTTATTTCAAGAATTCAATTAGTGAAGTCCTTGTATGTGTGCATTCACCAATCCACATAATAATTCATAAAGTATGTGACATCCTCTATCACCAATTTCTGACAATTTAAACTTTCAAACATTTTAAAGTTTAAAGTATTATTATTCTTTTAATGTATAATGCAATCAAGCTCTTAGTAGCACAACTAGTTCACATAACTATTAACAAGGATGAAATCCTACCATAACTAATATTGAGTGTCATCTCAATTAAACCCGACATCATTGTATACAAACAACAATATGCTCGTTAAAACTCCATAAACTTTAATATCTTATTGTATAATGTTTGATGCCTTTCAAACTTTCAAGTTTGAAGCCGATGACAATTTTCACAACAATTGACATATTGTTCATCCATAGAATCTAGGAGCAATTGCAGGCTGAGGATGTAATTCTATTAGAATATTATTACACAAGTTATCTAATAACTTTTAGTTAGATATCAATGTTGTCAAATCACTTCTTATTCAAGAATGATACAACAATTTTAATACACAACATGATGTACATGATGAATCTACAAGTCAAACTTAGATTTCATTCAAGTTCTATCTTATCAAAAGATATTTATCCATTTCCCAAATGATATATCATGTTTTATTAGAATCATTTATTTTTACTGCACATGTTTATTAAGGGTAAAAATATAAAATAACAACGTCTTTCTAAAATGTATCGACTTAAAATACTTACTTTTTATTAACATATACTGCACGTCTTTCAATTTTGTTCCGACTTCACCCATATGACCGATTTATATTAATATAATATCATATTAAATAATATTATTTTATTACAATATGGGTAAAGTCGAACAAAATTGAAAGAATGTATATGTTAATAAAAAGTAAGCGTTCAAGTCGGTAAATTTTAGAAAGTGCGTCATTATTTTATGGCTTTACCCGCTTATTAATAATAAACATATATTCCAAGGTTGTATGTTTTAATTCTTAAATCTTACAAGTGAAGTTTCATTCCAATCTAAGACTTAATATTTAGCTTACAAGGAATGTTACTTCATATATGTTATACAACATATAAGATTTAAAACTTTAACATAATACTCCCACTAGCTTTCAGGAATACTTAAAATTTATCTTATTTCAATTATAAATCAAAACTAGCATTTAATAATTAAACATAAGAATAATTTCATAGATGCATGCATGTATCAATTCATGAATTATTGCACTTCAGACACTTCCAAAGATTATATGAACTCAAAAACTTTTCGATTACTTACCGTCTTCGCTCAAGTAATTTCTCAAGAAAGAGTTTTGATATTCCATATAATATTTCATATTAACGAAAACAAGTATGACAATTATCATCTTTATATATTTAATGTGTCTAGGAAAAATATTCAATCACAATTAATTGCTTAAGTATGATTAATAATCTTGTCATAAAACATGCATTAAATATGTGTACAATTTTGTCTATACGATTTCTACACTGAGATTTAAACTACTAGAGTTTTCCATCTCTTTGAAGAAACTCATCTTCATTCTCCAGTCTAACTATTAAGATAAACCAAGTTTCCAAAATTGATTATCTTTATGGACAACATCTTTAATATTCATAGTATGAGTAATTTACCCAATTCAATATTTGGTAATCCATCATAATGATTTTCAGGTTTACTATAATCCTATAACTCATGTTCATCTCAGCATATAAATCAAATATCTGAGATATCCTTGCAGATCTATGAATGATAATTCCATCATTTTGAGGTTAACATTTCATATCTAGCCTCATCATGATATTTACTAGTGTATTTAAGAAGATTATATATCTTGTAATTTTATCTTTCAAGATAAAAAAAACTCTCACTTGCCTTTTATAATATATAGACTATCTATATATACTTAGAAATTAGAGCAAAACTACATTGTTCTCTTTTAGGACATTACAAATATACATTGATAATTCGACTTTAGTTTGTTAATAACCTATTCATATGTAGTTTAACAAATTCAAAATCTTTAATTTCAAAACTTAATGTGATTCATCACATTCCATAATAAAATGGTGTTTTATTAATCTTCTAGGTTGGAGTCATATTTAGTATATTCAATCGATACTCAATTTTCTAACATTGTTACTTTTTTTTAAGACAGAAGTTATGGTTATCTTGAATCAAACAAATCAAATAGAGTTTGATTCTCCTAACTGAACATACCATCAACTTGTGGTATTTATTAGAATTAATATTGTAAGACAATCTAACAATGTATAAGATAAACATATTCCTTTTGGCTTACCTATTTACCAACTAAGTCAACTTAATGGTATAATAGACTTTTCAAGCCAATTAGTGCTTTATAACACAAGTACTCTTTAACCAAATCACTTCATATCCATGTCTCATCAAGAAAACAAAATTGTTATAATACCATTATACGTTATAAATCATTGATCAATCCAATGACTTCTTGTATATGTCTTAATTAAAAACATAACAAGTTAACGTCTTACTTTATTATAAGTCTTAAAAGACTTTATGTTTATGTCTTTACAATGAATCATAAACATGTTTAACTAAAGTAATTATAAACACAACTCTTTGTTTCAATAGTAATTTCAAGTTAATTTACTTATTTCACAATAATGTAGGAGTACTTTATTTTCATTTATGTCATTCAAAAATACATAAATAAACAAATTGAAGTAGTATTAGATTACTTCATTTATTCATGTCATTCTAATAATCATAAATATTTAATTTGAAGTAATCTTATATATCATTTTGACACATGTTTTAAATACTGCCTAATTTAGAAGCGTAAATTTATTCCGAATCACGATCCCACGTAACATGGAGATTTAATTTGTTGTTGCAATCTCGCCAAGTTCTTACATGACGTAAATTGCAATACCAAGTGTTTCTTGAATTAGATATGTACAAGTCATATTAGAGCGTTAGTCTCTTATCTTGCGGTCAAGAGAACTGTTAAATCATATACCTATATGTTGTACCTTGCACAAATATAGATTTCTCCCACTTGTGCATGGAACAACATCATTTAGCAAATAAACAACACGATATATGTTTGTTTATGTGACCAATATGATTGTGTCATTGATATTAGCATAACTAGTAGATATAGAACCACTTCATTGTATAATAAGGAAATGTACATGACTATCCTTGAAAACATAAGTGTCTACAAGTGAAAAGTAATTATCTTAAGACATTCTAGAGATAATCGGGTTACTACCAAGATGACAAAGCTTGTAACTCCAAGCGAATTAGAGATCATTACATTAATTACTTATTTAGTAATAAGAACACAATGCTCCCATTTGGATTTGACAACATTGTAAGTGTTTCATTAACCGATGAGAGAAATTAGTATTTTATTTACTTCCCTACACCTTTGAGAAAGTCCATACATAACAATTACTTATGTACTTAAAAGAATGTATTCTACTATGTAGATAATGAATTATCCATCAATGATATTACCTTGAAAAATTAGGTCTGCAATTTCTTTCTTAATAGTTCTACCATTCCAATAATTGTAAGTAGTACTTTTAAATAGTCAAAGCACAACAACTAGATAAAATATGCTAGTTTATCTTTTACCAATTTAGCATTAACTTAGTCTAGATTCTAATTCTAATTTGTCCTATCATACCTTTCTCATTCATAAAAAGAAATAAGATTAAATCTCACTCTTTCTTATGAAAAGAGAAGTAGGTTTATTCTTTTAGCAAAGTTAACTCTACCAAAAACCCTTACAGGTGTAGATCAATTTACCAATTCAGAAATAACATATGTTTACGGTTTAATGTTGCATTAATACATTTAAAGAATTAGCAAAATTCAATTTTAGTATTTTCGATAATTAAACTTTTCAAGAAAATAAAATACCCAAGGTAATATTCATATAACAATAGAATTTTCTCGAAAACTATGATCCAAATTATCATAGTTCAATTACATCAGTTGATCTGCTAATAACGAAAGCACATAATAAGGTAATTTGTCGAACAATAATTGGCAAACATTTTCTAATTCCTAGATCATTATGAGATTTACATTTTCCAACGCTATTGCAAATGTAAACATGTTTTATCCCATCTTGTGCCTTGAGTCCAGTTCTCACTTACTACTCAATTTAAGTCGTCTAACTTAAAGAACTGCAAATGTGTCCATGCAAGGTCTGACTTGATATGAAGATTTACCTTTCCATCACAATCTCGCCAAGTTCCTACATGACGTAAAGATATCATCTTCAACAATATCAAGCTTTCCGTCCATCATCGGATCTCGCATGTATATATGCAACCTAGTCTTGAATTCTATATATTATTCCCGACGAATAACAAATATCGTCATTAATGTTGTCGTTCCATTTGGAAAAGAAGGAAATTTTGAATTGAAAGGCAGAGCACGATTATTAGTTTTGGGGATAATCCATCTAACACTTACGTCTGGTATCCAACCCTTTAAGAAAATATCATGCTACTACTAAACCCGTCATGGACGCCAAAATGAAGGTTTGCCTCTTGCATTCTTTTATGGCCTAATTTTATAAGTTGCTGATATTCTTTCATACATATGAACATTTGGAATACCACATTGATGCATATTTATTATTTGGGTGAAAGTTTAAAGATCTGTGAACGCGATTTTTCGTAACTAACAATGTATGAATTAACTTTGAAAATTACCATTGTAGACACAAAATACTTTCAATTTGGAGCAATGTATGCGATATGACCGAGTAACTAACAAGTTACGGTCAAAACGTTAAAAATGACATAAATGGTCCATGTGGCTTGCGTTGACTTTCATGTCATCCATCGACTTTATTTTCGGTTAAAAGTTTGATAATAGTCCTTATGGTCATTGGCTTTTAGATTTAGTCTTTTTTTCGTTTCATTCGTTTTATCCGTTTTTCTTACGTTTTGTCCGTTTTTCTTACGTTTTATCGGTTTTCATCCGTTTTCTTACCTTTTCTTAATTTTTGTCCGTTTTCTTACGTTTTGTCTGTTTTCTTCGTTTTGCCGCCATCCGTTTTTGTCCGTTGTTCTTACGTTTTGTCCGTTTTCTTATGTTTTATCGGTTTTGTCCGTTTTCTTACATTTTGTCCGTTTTTTGTACTATTTAAACATATTGAAAATTTTTCCAAAAGAAAAAAAATGGAAAAAAATATTTTAAAAAATTGGAAATTTTAAAATTTTTAAAAATCTACAAAAATTTTTTCAAATTCTTATAAAGATCTTCAAAAATATATTTTTTTAAATATATTTTTTAAATCTTAAAAATTGAAATTTTCAAATTTTTAAAAATCTTGATTTTTTTTTTTTCAAAATTTTCAATATGTCGAATTGGAAATTTTTTCCAAAAGAAAAAATTTGAAATTTTTTTATTCAAATTGAAATTTTTTCAAAATGTCGAAATTGAAAAATAATTTTTTATTCAAATTTTTTGAAATTTTTATTCAATCTTTTTTGAAAATTTGATTTTTTTTCCGAAATATTTTTTCCGAAATATTTTTTTTCCAATATTTTTTCAAAATTTTTTTGGAATTTTTTTTTTTCAAATTTGCGAAAAAATTCCAATTTTTTTTCTTTTTGAAATTTTTTTTCAATATGTTTAAATAGTACAGAAACGTAAGAAAAACGGACAAAATGTAAGAAAAACGGACAAAAACGGATGAAAACTGATAAAAACGTAAGAAAAATGGACAAAAACGGGCAAAAACGAAAGAAAATAGACAAAACGTAAGAAAAACGGACAAAAACCTAAGAAATTGTAAGAGAAACGGACAAAAGCGGATGAAAACCGATAAAAACGTAAGAAAAACGGACAAAACGTAAGAAAAACGGAAAAAACGGATGAAAACGAAAGAAACTGACTAAATCTAAAAGCCAATGACCATGGGACTATTACGAAACTTTTAAACGAAAATAAAGTCGATGGATGACCGCGAAAGTCAACGCAGTCACGCGACCATTTATGTCATTTTTCAAACTTTTGACCCGGTAACTTGTTAGTTACCGGGTCATATCATGTAGATTGCTCTAAATTTGAAAGATTTTCGTCAATGGTAATTTTCAAAGTTAGACATCGTTAGCCTCCGAAAACCACGCGTTCTTATTTTAGCTTTCAACCTTATTATTTTATCACTGATATGTGGGATTGCTATAATGGACCTCTATGTGTATGAAAAGGATCCATAGGAGAACCGTAAATGAGTGACATTGAATTTTAAAACTTTTTGTTATCGTTAATCGTAGATAACATGTATTTTTGTTTTTCCATTCATGATATTTAATTGTAGAAAATGACTAAGGATACTCATTTTATCAAATATACGTCACAAGATTCTAAATGATATTTGTGTGGAAGAAATTTGATTGTTATCCGATTTAAAAAGAATACCTTTGAAAAGCATTCTCTCAGAAGAATGACAAAAAAACTCGCAAGATATGAATACCGTCAGTAAGGTGTCACTAATGTGTAATTAACTACCGATAAAAGTGTCACTAAAAATCATGCAAGTTTAAAAAAAAATCATTATGTAAGAGTATCACTATTGTATCGGTATACACTCGAGCAACAGACGAGTATCGTACTCTTTCATTATAATTGTTTTGAGTGGTCTTATAAACCTGACAAAGCTATTTTACTTTCATGTGATTTGGTCTTAGCTTTCTACGTACTTAGGTGCGATGTTCTTCTTAACATGTATCTAGAAGTGAGTTAGATCAAATGAGACGAAAAATTAAAATAAGAAAGGTAAGAAAGAATTACAACAACACTTTTCAGATGCACTTAAAAAAATAGATGCAACTCTCTTTAAATTTGTTCTTTTTTATTTAAAATCTATGGTTGGATATCATTTTTATTTTTCTGAATTTAGTTTTTCTTCTCACCAAATTCCTTTCCGCAATCAGTAACCTATTACATAAAATTACACAAGCGAATCATACCACCTACTCCGTATAAAATAGGACTCAAGCGTACATCATCCAAACCTGTTTAACCTAAATAAAAATCATTGGTCTTTTTCAGACTTTTCATACATACATACCATGTGCATATGTACGTCTATGTCATTATTTTGTTGCTTATCGAGTATAGAGCTGCGGCTAGGTGGCACTCACTGTTCTCTCAAAATACAAATTGCCATGAAATCCCTTATCTTCCAACGCATAACTTCTTGTGATAATTTGTCAATATCAACAACTACACCAAAAATACGTCTAAGTTTTTTATTTAGAAATGGACCACATTATGATCATATCGATACCCATCATTTGCCATTTCCATACACTTGTCAAGATCTTATTTGTCTCTAAAGATAATTGAGGGTAAAGAATACATATAGTATATCTCAAAACATATTAGGTTGTTACAGGTGCTTATAACAAATGGGTTTGATACTCAAAAAAAAAAAAAAGTCTCACAACATAATCATGCATATATCATGTTGTAACTTGTGCAATAGTCATGTGATATTCTGGTATGTCAGTAATTTTTTTTGGTTGTATCAACTCCCATAGCAAATATATGTTCTCTTCAGTCTTCGATCATAAAATTAAAGTTACATTTAATCGTATCTAGTATTAATATAGAAATCAAACATTTAAGCCTACAGAAACTAAAGTTAAATTGCATCTGTCAATCTGTCATATCTCACTCCTTTATGCATGAATCATACTTCTAGAATTAAAGAAGTTTTTCAACTCAATAATTTTTAATTTTAATTTTTTTTATTTTTTTACACAAACTTGGAAGGCAAACGAGCAAAGAAGTTTTGGTTTGCTAAAATGACGATACACAATAAACCCTATCGATTAGAAATGTACAACATATGAATATGACCACATCAATCTATCTGGCTCATACGATTCGCCATGTCTACTAGAAAATAAGCTTTAGTACACCATGGTTTCAAACTTTTGACCCACTAATAAGAAAGTTGTATTACACATTCTAAGCTTGTAATGTTTTTGGTTAATTTTTGTTATTTTTTATTTTATTATTTTGGGTAAAGGGCTTTTCATATAGCTTAATTTATTTTTATTTTATTGTTAAGTAAAGTTTGGTTGTGATCGTGGCCCCAGGTCATCGTCACACGCGTCATTTCTCTTTAATGCGGTAGACACGACTCACGATACCACAATCGATGACCGACGGTTTTTTTTTTTTTTTTTTAATTCAAACATTTTAAACAACAAGTTTAAAATTCATTAAAATAAAACATTACAATATATTAAAATAAAACGATATGAAATACATAAATCATAATCTAATCTGAATACTCCCGCATGCAAAGTCATACGAGGGAGTCAGATAACCGGAAATTCTCGATCTGAGCCAAATCTTCCTGGTCTTGCAGAGGTTCCCAAAAACTGGCGCTTAAAGTTGATGCACCTACACCATCTTTTCGTTCCCGATAGCTCCAATTGATTTTGGTGTCGGCGTTATCCGATACCTTTTGACACACCGCCACAACTAGTCAAGAATCTCGCCGTCTTTGTGGGCGATCCTTCAAAATTTGTCGATCACGACTTCCGTTCGGCGTAATGTCGTTGCAACTCTTGTAGTTTTCTCTCATCTGTTGCTTCTTCCGCGCTTGCTCGCTCAAACGGATGGATAACATCTATAATAGCGTTTTTGAGCAACATCATCTTCTTCGCATTGTTTGTTAACGTCATTTCATATCTTCAACTGAATGGAGAGCAATGATCATAATAAATCTTGTGTTGAGAAGTATTTTAAGGTTGAATTGTATTTGAATTTGTGTGTTTAGAAGTGTGTTTGAGATTGGTATTTATAGGATGTGAAAAGTGGTAAAGTTTTTAAAAAAAGGTTTTTATTTATTTAATGAACGATGGCGAAAAAGTGGTAAAAGGTTTGTGTTTGAAATTGGTTGAAATTTCAACCGATATAAGGTTTTTTTTCCCTCGACCGATGTTGCTACCGAAAGCCCACAATAGGTGACGACCGATGTTAAATCGGTCATGTTGGGTGACGAACGATGTTAAAGGGCGTGACTGTGCCTAGCCTAACTTTCATCTAGCTTAATTTTCAAAATCAAACGAAAAGATAAAAGAAATAAATATTTGAGTGAAAAGAATGATAGGATTCACCAAATGAGGAAATAGTATCAGATTGCGGGGACGTGGCGATTGAGTTTTAACATTGATTATATGTTGTTTTCTCTTTGAGAGCTGCCGAATTTTCGAGGATGACCATCTTCATAATGTTTGTGTTTGAGCATTTAAAAGCTCAGTAGAGGTAACTTTTCCATCTATTAGTTTGTTTCATAGAGATAGAAAATCTACCTATTCATTTATGACCATATAGGATTTTTCAAGAATGTCTATTGTATTATAATTCATAGAAGACTGCATAGCGTTGCGAGCATTTTATCCCGAAATAAAAAATTTCGATGAATAATGTATTTTAGTTTATTATGTTCTTTTAACAATAAATTTACGGATATCAAATTTCAGATAACCCGTGCCGTTTGAGCTCGAACCGTTGTCCCTTGTCTGCTGGGCTTCGCGTTAATCCGCTTCGTTCGGAGCTCAAGCCGTTCTTGTTCGAACTTGAATATTTAGATAATGTCTTTATTATTTGTAATAGTGAAATTTAATGCGAAATTGTTTTTAATTTGGTTGTCTGATATCTTGATAATTTATATTTTATGTAAGTGGTGTTTTAATAAGCGTATTAATTGTATTTATTAACCAATTAAATAATTGACTACATTAAATAAGCGTTAATGTGGTGTTTTGTTGTCACTATCTTCTTATCTTGTACGTCCCGAAAATTATGTGAATTAAAGTGTTATACACTATGTTTCTTTTCTTGTAAGTAGTAGTCGTTATAGTCATTAATAACGTTGATCACTTTAATAGCATTAATGTTGTAAGTCGAAAATAAGTCCGAAAATTACATCATGCTTATTTTGTTGTACACTATCTTATTTTGTTGTAAATCGAAAATTGGTTGCAAATATATCAGACACTTGTCTTAAATGGTTGTAATTTTGGTGAATGGTGTTTTTAATAGCGTTAATGTTGTTTGATAAATTTTAATCTTAAAATGACACCACGTTTTATTTTGTTGTACAACATGCTTACTTTGTTGTAATTCGAAAATTAGATGCGTTAAAGTGTTGTAAACCATGCTTAATTTCTTGTGCGTCTTAAAATTAAAAGTGATGTGCATTCGTGCGTTATATGTAGTATAGATAACATTTGACGTAAATTTGAAGCCCTCTAAATTTACCTGAAATGCCCTCTAAATTTACGGCTCGTGGGCGGTCGCTCACCCTTAAGGGCGCATTGCCTAATTACGGAGGTGTGAGTTTTAATTTAGTTAACATCATAATAATTGGTAAAAAAAACCCTCAATCACCTTAAAAATACAATAAGTTTTTTTTTTCTTTTCATCATCATCACTATCTAACGGTCTTAGGTATGAACGAATTGAATGTTTTAGACTTACATATAAACATGTGAATAACAATAAGTGTTATCATTTGGCATACAAAAACATCCTATATATAAAGTTAGGGTGAAAATTTGAATATCTTATATTTTTGAATATCTTAGATATATAACATCTTATTTTATTATTAACATCGTAATATCTTCAATCTTCATGATATGCGTAATATTGACAGATTCTGTGTTTTAAAGTTACAACATTGGTCACTGTCGTTTCATTCACTTTCACGTTAGTCGTTTACGTTTTTCAACTTAAAATTCTGATACGGTCCTTGTAGTTGCTTTGACTTTCACCATTAGTCCTTTGTCTTTCATCTTTTTATATCGTTTTTACGCATTTTATACACATTTTTACATATTTTTATACACATTTTTACGTTTTTATATACATTTTTAACACATTTTTATACATGTTTTTATACTGCGTTTTTATATGCGTTTTATACACTTTTTATACACGTTTTTTACACGTTATTATACACATTTTTTACACATTATTATACACATTTTTTACACATTATTATACACATTTTTTACACATTTTTATACACGGTTTTATGTACGTTTTTTTACACACGTTTTTATATACATTTTACATGTTTTTATACACGTTTTTACACGTTTTTATATCGTTTTTACGATTTTACGCACGGTTTTATACATTTTTAAAACATTTTCTAAGCGTGTATAAACGTGTAAAATGTATAAAAACTATAAAACCGTGTATAAAAAGTGCATAAATGGTGTAAAACGCATATAAATGTGTGTAAAAACATATAAAACGTAAAAATAAACATATATAAAACGTAAAAACGATATATAAACCGTGTATAAACGTGCATAAATTAAATAAAAATAGATATATAAAAACGTGTGTAAAGACGTGTATAAAAACGTGTAAAAACGTATAAAAAAGGGTACATAAAACCGTGTATAAAAAGTGTATAAAAAACCTACATAAAACCGTGTATAAAAAAGTGTAAAAAATGTGTAAAAAATGTGTATAATAACGTGTAAAAGCGTGTATAAAAGTGTATAAAACGTATATAAAAGCGTGTATAAAAACATGTATAAAATTGTAAACAACGTGTAAAAATGTATATAAAACGTGTGTAAAAATGTGTATAAAAATATGTAAAAAATGTGTATAAAAACACGTAAAAACGATATATAAAAAGATGAAAGACAAAGACTAATGGTGAAAGTCAAAGCAAACTACAAGGACCGTTCTCGTAGTTTTTAAGTGAAAAAATATCGAATACTAACGGTGAAAGTGAATGCAAACGACGAGGGACCAATGTTGTAACTTTAAAACGTGGTAATCTGTCGATATTACGTATCGTTGGTGAGTATTTGAAAGTATATTACGACGTGTTAATAATAAAATAAGTATGTTACGTCGTCATTATATTTAAAAAGTTTATTCGTATATTCAAATTTCTTCACTCATAAAGTTATACACGGAGAGCTTCTCAATTTTTATTCTTTTTCGTTTTTAGAGAAGAATGAAAATATATTGGAAAAGAAATAAAAAAAGGACAACAAAAGCACTTGACAATTTCACACATATTTCAGACTCTGGTTATCTTGAAAGATCGATATTGGGTCAGTGGAGGATTGCCATGGGACCAGATCTATCCACATCACTGGGACCATTGTATGTCTTTGAAAGGTAACAAGAAAAACATGATGGTGACGTACTGGATTTCACGAGAAACACATGGTAGCTTTTCTAAGTTTAATTAGGCTAACACAGAACAGAGCAAGAAAATAATGTGTTAGAAATTGAATTTGATAACATTAGTGTGTCAGACATTATTAACGAGTATAGAAATCTCATTTCTTTGTGAGCTCTTGTGTGTTATTTTTCTAGTTTAAAACTTTACATAAGGAAATTTTTGTTTTGTTTTTAAATTAACTATCATTTTTTGTTTATTCAGAAATTTAAAGTTAAATGGGCAGTAGAAGGGGACGAAAACTCAAAGTTTTTTCATGGAATTATAAATAAGAGAAGATCCCAACTTGTGATTCGTGGAGTCTTTGTTGACGGCATCTGGCGTACTGATCCAGCAACTATTAAAACCACTTTCGCTAACCATTATGCAGTACGCTTTAATGTTCATGATGCTTTCAGATTTAAAATTAATTTCCAATTCCATAAGAAATTATCTTTAAGTCAAGCAGAGGATCTCGATAGGTGTGTGTCGCGTGATGAGATTCGTAAGGCAGTTTGGAATTGTGGCGACAACAAGTCTCCGGGCCCTGATGGATTCACCTTCGAATTCTTCAAGAAGTTCTGGGATGTTCTTTGATCTGATTTCTGTGGCGCGGTAGATCATTTTTTTGTTCATGGTACTTTTTCCAAAGGATGCAATTCTTCTTTTGTTGCCTTAATCCGAAGGTAATCGATGCCAAGTTTGTGAGCGATTTTCGTCCCATAAGCTTGATTGGGTGTATTACAAAGTTGTGACTAAGATTCTTGCTAATAGATTGGTCTCGGTTATCTCGGACCTTGTATCCGAGACTCAATTTGCTTTCGTTCTTTGGGAGACAAATTTTAGACGCCCTTTTATTCTTGACGAGGTTTTACATTGGTGCAAGCGGAAGAAGAATCAAGCAATGTTTTCAAAGTTGATTTCGCTAAGGCTTATGACTCGATCCTTGGGATTATTTACTTGATGTTCGGAGGCTTTCGGATTCGGACATAATTGGTGTAATCGGATTAAAGTGCGCTTTCTTCCGCTAGGCGTCGATTTTAATTAACGGAGTCCTTAAAGAATTTTCTTGTCATCGCGGCTTAAACAAGGAGATCCTCTGCTCCTTATTTATTTATCCTTATCATGGAGTCTTTACATATCTCTTTTCCAAGGTCATTGACGTAGGGTTTTTAAAGGAATTCTATTGCACGGATCTATCTCCGTTTTCATCTTTTTATGCAGATGATGCTATGTTTCTAGGCGAATGGTCCAACGGTAACCTCAAATGTATTTTGAATATTTTAAAGAGTTTTTTCCTTGCATCGGGGCTTCAAATAAATGTTTCTAAAAGTCAGATTTTGGGAGTGGGTGTTTCTTGTTCCGAGGTTGATCAGGCGGCTTCTTCTATTGGCTGCTCTGTAATGCATAACCAGTTCCGTTATTTAGGCGTAATGGTTGGTCAGTGTCCTTCTCGGCTCAATGCTTGGGACGATATTATTTTTAAACTTAGAGCTCGTCTCTCTAAGTGGAAAGTAAAAACTCTTTCGATAGGTGGGCGTTTAACACTCCTTAAATCTGTTCTTGGTTCATCCCCGTTATATAACTTGTCGATCTTTAAGGTCCCTCGTGGTATTTTGAAGAATATGGAGTCTATTCGATGTCGATTCTTCAATGGAATGGATCAAGGGGAAAAGAAGATTACTTGGGTCGCTTGGGATAAAGCTCTAGCATCCAAGCTTCACGGCGGTCTAGGGGTCTCAAGTTATTTTGCTCCTAACCGTGCTCTTCTACTTAAATGGGTTTGGCGGTTCTTATCTCAAGATGGATCTCTTTGGTGCCACATTATTCGTGCTTTATATGGTTCCTCAATCGGTTCTCATTCGTTGAATCTTTCTTCCAACCGGAGTTCCATTATGTGGGAGTTCGTAGTCTTAAAACAAAAGGTTTCGATTTCTTGTCTCATTGTAAAAAGAGTCGGGAATGGTATTAATTCTCTATTCGGTTTTATTGTTGGATAGGAGGCGCCTTTGCATTCTATATTTCCTCGTCTCTTTGCTTCGAACTTGACAAGAATATAGCAGTTATGACTAAATTGAATTCGAGGTGGGCAGTTCCTTTCGTAGGAGTGTTCGAGGAGGCATCGAAACATATCAATTACAGGGGTTGATTTCTTTTATTGGTTCGGTTTCCTTATCGAATTCTTGTGAAAGATGGTTTTGTGACTTGTCCGGCGACAGTGTATTCCGAGTTAAGGAGGTTCGGAAGTTTATCGATGACTTATTTCTTCCCTCCATCTCAGTTCCCACCAGATGGTTGAGCTTTATCCCCATCAAGGTGAATGTTTTCGTATGGCGAGCTCGTCTTGTTGTCTCACCGACTAGAGTTAATTTGGTTCGTAGGCGTTCATGTCGAGTCCTCCATTTGTCCGATCTGTTCTTCTTTGAGAAGATGTGCACCACACCCTCTTTCTTTGTGATCTTTCTAGGCTCATTCTTCGTCGTATATGTAGGTGGTGGGATTTGGATATTCAAGTCTGGTCTTCGTTTCAGGAGTGGCTTTCCTGGTTCCAATCGATTCGTTTGCCGGTCATGGTTAAGTCTTTATTGGAGGGGGTCTTTGTTGTAGCTTGGTGGTCTATTTGGAGATTTCGGAATCGTACAATTTTCGAGGAAAATCCTCCCAAACGCTCGGTTGTTTTTGATGATATTGTTCTTTGTTCTTTCAATTGGTGTAATAGTCAATGTCGTAGGAGGTTTTCTTGGGTATATTGGCTTAAAAACCCTCATTTAATTTCTTTGTAATTTTCTAGCATCTTTCTAGTTTAATAAAATTTTGCCGTTAAAAAAAAAGATTAAACTTTACATAAAACTAAAAGCAGATAGCCAAACTTATGCTATAAGTGTTGTGGTTTATTTTCTTCGTGTTTTGCATACATTTAATTGTAACTTAAGTATTAATTTAGTCTAATTATTTTAGGAGTTTAGAATAGTTTAGATGCTATGTAAAAGGGTTTCTTACTTTGGAAATGTCTCTTGAAAAAATCTATCATGAAAGGTCCGTTTAGACAAGAGGACTATTCATTCACGACCAAAAGTTACTTGAAAATGTCAATATCTGTGAAGATGAACACCAAAAGTTGAAAAGCCATCATGGATGTTAATATTGTAAGAAGATATAATATTATGATAATTAAGCAATTATCAGTAAACAATAAAACATTTAAAACATTTAATATGATCTTGTTTGTTACATTTTTTTTTGGGTAAAAGGTGTATTTTACATCCGGTAAATTTTATTACTCCAAAAAATATTTAAGAACATAAGATGTGAATGAATTCTAAATTTAAGCCTATTACATAGTCGGGAAAACAAACACATTATTTGTGCTTCAAACCGAACCTATCATAAAAATGACAAAACAAACTTATGAAAAACTACTCTATAAAACTACTAACGTCTAGTATGACAATGAGGCTTTATATCATAAGCGTCACAAAAAGCTAATTGCTCTTCAGTCAAATCTTCGCATTCATCATCATTATACGGGTTATCATCATAATAATCTTTAGGCTCTTCCTCCCAATTCTACCACAACTCTTGTATGCCATGAAACCAGACGTTTCGTCAAAAACCTCTTCCATTTCATTATCACTATCCTCATCACCTACATTACTATCCTTGTTCTTTTCCATATTCGAATCAACCACATTAGACGTTGGCTGCTCTTTTTCCAACTGTACCTCATTCAAAAAAGTGGAACATCATTAGACATACTCGGAAAGTCCTGAATAGGCTCCGCATCAGCCTTTTGCCCCTCGTCTATAGCAGTTTCAGCCCTCATGGATCTACCTCCATTTGCACCTAACACGTCATCATTTTCAACCGACCTAAGTGCATCAAATGAGTTCGAACAACTTGCCTCTCTACTAGGTTTTTCAGTATTGTTCTTCGTACCGCTTGTACTAGCATCATTCTTCTTAAAAATAGGTTTATATACATGTTTAGTCGACTTAAACTAAATTTTAGAACCCACATTAGAGCCACTAGTCGGATTCTTTCCACCAATTTCAGGATTAGTTTGATTCAAGTTCGTACCACGAGATGCACTAAATTCGGAATAGCAATAACCATTGAGTCCTTCAAAGTATTTTCAGCACTTACTTCAATCATAGTACGTGCATAGCTATTTTGTCCCCATGATTCGTTACACATCGTACTAATAAATGAATCAAGTATTAACGGTTTACCAATCTTAATTACATTATCACTAAGTCCATCAGCAGTAAATGCCGCCATAAAATATCATGAAGTTTAACCCAAACCAAACATGAGTTAACTCTTTTTTTCCAAATTAGTAGAAGTAGTTCATTTTTAAGAATTATATGGTATGAATCATCCAAGGACAATTCTCAAGTATATCATCAACCCCTTTTGGAACCAAATTTGAAAAATAAAAATCATTGGTGTTCATCATAATCTTTTGCTGGCCGAAAAGCAATAAAACGAAAAAGAAAATCCAAGCGTTAAAAACCTAATTTTGCACAACTGGAAACACCACACGTTTACCAATAAAATAACCATATAATGAATTAGCCAATCTGCCACTTGCCTCCTCCACAAATGATCTTTTTTTGGTAAAGGGTATTCCACCTGGTAAAATATAGGTATCATTACTTTGCATTCACTAGAAGTAAGCATAGTAAGAACTAGGGGTGGCAATCGAGTCGTGTTCGTGTTGACTTATTCGGGTTCGCGTGTTGGCGGGTTGGTATAACCTCTTCCCAAACACGACCCATTTATTAATCGTGTCAAGAAACTCAACCCTAACCTATACCTGCATAACACGTGTAACCCGTTTATGACCCGTTTAACCTGGTTAACTAAATAGATTAAACAATGAATAAGGTTGGTGATTTGTTATTTTAACTAGTTTAAATGAAAAAGTGATATAACGATCTAAAATATAATAAAAAGAACATACAAATAACTATACAACAATTTTCAGAGTTATAAGTGTCAATTTCAATGATGTTTGAGGTATAATCGTAATTCATTCATATTAAGTACATTGAAAAAATATATTTAATCCACATCCAACGTAAAAAACTAGGTTATATTTTTTATTTTTTTGAGTCTTGTATACTTAAACGGGTTCACGGGTTGACCTGTTTAGTATTTACTCAACCCAAACACAACCCGTTTATAAACGGGTTATACGGGTTGACCTATTTTTGACCCAAACCTGTTTATCCTCAAGCCAAACCCGTTTAACTTCGTGTCGTGTTCGTGTCATTTATCGTGTAGTGTCGAAAATTGCCGCCCCTAGTAAGAACACGAAAGTTAACTTGCGTTTTGTTTCTATCAAAATTAAGCGCATTAGCAAATGAACTCAAGGTATTACCATTAGTTTTTTTTCCCAAAATCATCCACTTACGTTCCTTGGTTAATAGCAATCAAGTACCACCAACAACATCGCCATAATACTTTCCTATCTTACCACATCGACATGCATTGCTTGAAGCTTCGTTAGAATGTTTAATTGTTTCCCATCTTCTCCCACTAACACGAGCTTACCTTAAAGCAATTGAATCTCAATATCATATATCTTAGCAACTAATGAAGTAGGATATCATTATCAAAAGCCTTTGACAAGCTTGGGAACGATCCCGAGACCATCACCATTTACTCCTTTAGAATTCACCACATTCGAACTCGGCGCCTTATTATCCTTAGACTTATCATTCTTACGACCACGCACCTCGCTAACCGACCACTTGCTAACTTCTCACTTCATCGATTATCATTAGACTAATTAATTGGGTTTCATGGGGTTTTCATATATAAAGTAATTTAAGAATACCACAACCTTCCACGCCACCAATACAAAAAACGTTTGAACACCAAATATATGTTATTCTCACCATTAAACATTACTTTTGGGATTCTAACTGTTAAATAAGAAGAATTCGTAACATGATTTTTTTTTCTTGGATAACTATGGTTTTGCCTTTTTTAGCTAACTAATTTATCAGGGATCGAAATCACTGTTACGCAGACTAAAATTGGATGAAGCCCTCAAATATGTCAGTAACTAATCTGGATCGATCGTTCATACATATTACAATCTCTGTAAATATTTAAGTATCATTGATGTTTATAGAACATCTATGCGTATTTCAAGTGACTTGGAATAATAATCCACATATAAAACCCTAAACGTTTCTCTCTCTATGTGGCGAAAAAATTACGGCGACTAACGGCAAAAAATTGAGTTTTATTCTTCAATCGCTGATTATCCATCTTTTGTCATTTTTGCATGATATATTCAATTTAACTCTCTCTGATTGGTTAATTGTATAATAACGTTACTATTGATTGTGTGGGTCGGTGGTAAGTTGCTATCAATTGGTCGGTCAGTGAGTGGATCTTTGCTTGCATTAATTTTGTCCTAGGTCGGTGGATTCCATTGCAATATATTTTGTCTTTTGAACCGACGATATTCGGTTTTCATTGGATTATTAATTAGAGGGATACCGCTTTGAATTATTATTCTTGCCGATCGGTTTTACAACATGAAGGGTGGTTAGTTCTTTGGTATGTCATGCTCTAAACCCTAACTTCTTGTAAGGGTTTATCTTTTTCTTTGGTTATTTCTACCGTTGTTAGTTTTATATAGGTCTGCAACTGGTTACGATTGTTTTGCTGTGGGTTGTGGGGTTTTGAGGGATGGAAAAAGGATTTTTCAATAAGACAAGTGCTTCCAAGGTTTTGAAAGATGTGGGTAATTCTGCTGCTAATGATTCGAATGATACTAATTCTATGAATAATAGATCTTCTGCTAGTTTGGCCGATCAAACTAGCTCCATGAATGAAGATCTTGCGCAAAGTGTGGCTGAGCAGAATTATGGTCTTGACCCGGTCGTTTTGGAAGCGTGTAAGACCTTTGAAGAGGCTATGCGCGGTGTTGAAGTTACAAATGCGGAGAATGCGGACAATGGTACTAATGTTGTTTCTAATTCATCTCCCAAAGTTCATAACCAGCCCCAACCAACGGGTGCCCCGAGTGTGAAGCCGGTTTCATATGCGGGTGCTAGATCAATTGATTCTACGAAGCGCAAGTCTAATTTTCGTAGGTTGGAATTTAGTAAAAATTCTAATGGGGTGGATTTATCCATTCCTATGAAAGTCGTTGAGGAGGTAAACTCTAAATTTGAGAATACCCTTTATGGTTATTTTCTTGGTAAACGTATTGCTTTTCTGGTTGTTGATTATTACATTCGTAATACGTAGGCCAAGTATGGTATTCAAAAGGTTATGATAAATGCTACGGGGTTCTTTTTCTTTAAGTTTTCCACTTGTAAAGGTGCTGATGATGTTCTTGAAAACGGACCGTGGATGATTAGGAATGTGCCAATTATTCTTAAAACTTTGACGTTGAATACTAATCTGCTTAAAGAGGATTTGACTAATATTCCGGTATGGGTTAAATTCCATGATGTGCCCCTTGCTATTCTGATGATGGTCTCAGCCTCCTAGCCACATTGATTGGTACGCCAAAAATATTAAATTCTTACACTAGTCAAATGTGCTTGGAACCATGGGGTCGAAGTAGTTTTGCTAGGTGCTTGATTGAAGTTAAGGCGGAGGCGGTTCTTAGGGAGAGCATCATTTGTTGAAATACCATTACTTGATGGGACGAGTTCTACTATTGAAAAGATTCGGGTTGAATATGAATGGAAACCGCCTCGGTGTGATACGTGTAAGCTTTTTGGTCACATGCTACTTGGTTCTCTTAAACTGCTCCACCTCCTACTCGGCCTAAACAATGTTAATGATGGTTTTCAAACCACAATAACAAGAATAAGGGTAGGAATGGTGGTCCAAGTGTTCTGTGTAAGGGAGGTTTTACTAAACCTGGTGTGGGTCCTAAGTTTAGGTATCAACCTAAAGCGCCTCCTCCTGAACCCAATAAGGTGGATAATACAAAGAAGAAAGCCATTGAAGTAGCTAGTACGAGTGGGACGAAGATTGCTACATCTAATCCTTTTGTTGCACTTAATATGATCGATACTGATGAATGTGGCACTCCTACTGATGTAGTGGATTCTGGTAGTACAATGGAAGCAAAGGAGGTTGGGTCTCTTAAGACCGGTAATGTATCACAAGAACCGCTTGTGAGTGATTCAATGGAAGCTAACGAGGTTGGTCCTACCCCTATTGTAAAGAAATTTGGGGAGTTTGAAAAGCTTTTTGTTGATGTGAAAGCTACTCTTGTTGATGATGATGGTAATCCTATTAAAAAGGTTGATTATCCAGGTAATAAAAAGGATTTTCCGTCTACTTCTTCTTCTAAGAGGGTTAACCCATTCTCTAAGGTGGGAGAGATTGTTGACTCCGATAGTGATGAAGAGGAGGTCGTGAACACTTTTGATGAGTCAATGAACCTATTTGGCGGTGGTCATGATCATGAAGATGATTATGATGACTATGATTATGATGACTATGCGGATCAGGTATACGATCTTCCACGGAATTTGGATGATCAAGCTCCAAGGCCTTGGTAGGAAGTAATTTTGTTTCCATAGGTGTCTAATGTTATCCTTTGAGTAGTGGTTTATTTTCTTGTATAGAGAATAAGAAGTATTTGTTATGTAAGCTTTCCGCCTATGTAAGGGGCTGAGATATGAGATTCACCGGGTCTTTGACCTTTTACCAAAAAAAAAATGTGATTTGGAATAATATAGATAGTTTATTTGGAATTTGATATGAAATTTCATTTATTGAGTGAAAATTAGCTTATAATTTAAGTTATTAAAGTTAATAATAAAAGGAATATTATTTACTTTTCTTTTATCCTAATGATAACTGATATAAACAGTTGGTATATTTACATGATTTTCTATAAGGGAGTTTGGATGTTGGATATTCAGTTTAGGTTGATCATTTTATCAATTATACAAGATAAATCAATCACAATATGTTATCGCAGTTCATTTGATATCGTCGATCATGTTAATGTGTTAAAAGCAATCGATCACCTTGGCAAGAAATATACTTGTTTTTAAAAGTTGATTTGTGTTGGCTATATATAATATAAAGTGCATGTACAAACCATATCTAGACTATGCTTAGCACGAAAGTATCACATTTGAATCAAGGACTTCAATCAAGATATTTGTTTGACAAGGATTGTCAAGTTCAATTCATTTTATAGATCATAAGTGCATGATATATAGGTCGATCTGCAAGAGAAAGCATCATATCATCAAACTAACCGAGAGAGCTTAATGACACACATACTTAAACTAGATATATATAATCCTCCCATTTCTAGAAAGGTTGACATGTTCAATGTTTGCTTGCACTAAACATTTTAACTTGAGACCTTTCACATGCACTACAACATTCACTGACTACCCCAGTGACATATGGGACTTTCCCAGTGACATGTCATTTGAAAGCGTATCCCAATGAAATGTCATTGGGGAATCGTCACGAGAAGTCTCGTAAGGGATTGTATCCTCGGACAATTTCCGCGACGACGTGGGTCCCACTCAATTTTCGATCAAAGAAGCAGTGCCACGGTGGCACATTATCCCGGCGACATGTCGCTTGGGAATAATCGAATTAAGCAAAATGATTAAGGCGCTTAATTATCGAGATTAACTATCGGCGACATGTCGCCGGGAAACTATGGTTACTTGTTGACAAGTCAACGAGTTAGCCTACTATCCCCGGCGACATGTCGCTGGGAAACTCGCTTTCTCGTTGACTTGTCAGCGTTTAGTGTGTTATCCC